>KN882376.1:183793-194067 GCA_000934455.1 Apostichopus parvimensis
ACAATTAAAGTGAATAATAGACAAATCCTTATGAGAGCGAGTTTGTTCAGAGAACTGATTGCTTGTGTGATATCTACACTCTACATTTACATTATTAAAGAAATTATTATTTGCATCAATATTACGTTCAAAATCCAAAATATGGTAATCTGTATAATTAAAGGTATTAAAGTCTAGAACATCACTATTTAAGTCACAAGAGTTAGAATCCATGGCAGACTCTGAAAATATAAGACTGCTATTAGCCATTAACAATAACTATAAGAAATATGCAATAATAATATTTCCATGTAAACTTTTGTAAAAATGGAATAAATACCATGCCCAAGAAATTACCGATGTTAGCAAGCTGTGTGTGTATTTTCTGGGATCGATGGTGGTGTTTAACACTTCTGTTACACCTCATTCAAAACTAGGTCAAATAACCGGCATTAGACGTTTCTTTTTGGGCGAGTCTTCACACCCTTTAAAGATGAGTGGATTTCGAAAGTAAACTTGGGTGCTTATCAATCATTCTGGAATAGAAAGACCTGTGACATGAAAGACCCAATGCTAACCTTGAAGGTTCATGAAACATCCTTCAATATTCCATACTCCAAGAATTTAGAACAATACCAAGATAAATACAAGTGTTTAACCAAGGACTTAAAAATAAACTTGAGTGATTCACAAAGGACTCGGTGATAACCATGACTGTTTCAACCATTTTAACTCGCAGTGTTAACTGGGAAATTTGGAGTCGGCCAAGTTAAATCAGATTTTCTGTAGGTTTTGGAACACTCGTCAGAACGGTACTTTGCAGGATACAGTTTTGGCGCTGAACTATCAAGAATGTCCAATCGAAGCTGCGAGCACCTTCAAATACGGCTTATCCACTTATGTTACCATGGAATGGTTGCGCAAATTGTACCAAAATCTGAAAATGTCGATAGCAGTCAGTGTAGAAATTTACTGCATTGGCCGCTATCGTTTTGAATGGGGGGGGGGGGGTGATGGTTCACGTACCATCGAGCTCTTATTATCGATAATGATGTGTTTACAAATTTTACCTGGTTGCCATTTTTAGCCGACCTTTGTATTGAAAGGGTACTTGTATGCGCGACCACAGCAACTCGCCTCTATAATTTATTAAAACAGTTGATACTTGTAACTGCAGACTAAAGTTATCATTTATCGTTGGTCGACTGTACCGACTGTACAGCAACAATATTTCAAACGTTTACAGTTCAACATATATCTTTAGCCTATTTCGTTTATATTGATTTTGTTAATCAAATTAATATATGCATAAAGTGAAGACATTTTAGAATATTCAAAATGTCTTAATTAATTGTGGATACCTTCAGATTATTAACGATACGTCTTATTTTAGAATTGAATTATAAATGGCGTAACCAGGTAAGATGAATAGCAGCTCCATGGAGTGACCTACCAATACATAATGAATAGTGATCATGATAGTTCAATGCAAAAAATGCAAAAAAAGCAACTTCGTAATGTAGTGGCGCTATATACAAATAGGAACTATAGTAACGAGCGATGGAAACGTGCATTGAAACTCTTTTGGAAAGATTGAACTCAGAGTGAACTAACATAAATGCTAGGAAGTGGAGCGAAGTACGAACATTCCGTATAATGTACCCAAAGCTCATATATGACAGTTATAAGTACTCTTCAGAAGACCAGAACTGACGTAAATAGGCTAGTACAGACAGGTCTAATCAATTATTGCATGCTTTGACTGAATTCAATTCTGTTGGGGGCCTAGTTCCGCGATAAAATTATCGCTGATTTTGTGTGTGCGGAGTTGCAAGTTGTAATTGATAGCATACTGTACCTAGGCTATATAGTTTCTATATCGCTTGAGGTATTAATATTATAAACATCACTCATAAGTCATATGAACAGGAACCTCGTCGAAATTTTTAAATTTTGCGCAGTACTACAAACATTTCTACACACAGCAGATAAGCGAACAGGTTCTTACCAATTCAACTACAAGTACAAGGCATATGCTACGCTAGGCTGCAGGCATTCGTTAGGGCTAATTTGAGCTATTCTAGTGGCAGTAGGATGACTCAACGACTGTATGTAGCATCACAATTGGCCCTAAGTTAGACAATAGACACATATCCATTGGCTTACTTACACTGACAGTCTACACAAACATAAGAAGGGGCTTATATAAGTTTAGTTTAGAAACCAAGGATCAGGAAGCCTTACACTGTTACAGTAGCTTATTTGAGACCCTATCCATATTAGATCAGCTATCCTATATAGTTAAGGCTATCCTATACTGTTTTCATTCTCAGGGAATTATTTATTCTGTATAACATCACAAAATGCTATGCAAAATGTCTAATTTGCTATACAAGAGCATATTTTATTACACAGAACATTTCACAGAATAAATATCTTATAAGAGGCAAATTTCAGAGTCTTCAAAACTGCTACACAAAATTTGAACTTTAAATTATGCACTGATTATACTATACACTAGCTGCAATAAAGCTTGGGCTTAGCCTATCCTACATTAGGACACAATGTTAATTACATATTTAATTGCATTTACACCATTATTATTCTTAAGTTTAGCAAATTAGCCAGTGTTCCTAATGTCATTCGTTTTGTATGATCAAGGACAAGTGCATTTATTCCTAGCTATGCATTGGAAATAATGTATCAAAGTACTGTACCCTCCTGCTGCTTTTATGTTTGTGTTTTGGATCGTAATGCCCAAAGGAATGGCTATACTTTGGCACTGAATTTGTCTTTTTTTATATCTTCCAGAGTAGGCCTATGCCAGGAGCTGTCATCTGATCTATTGAGCTAACTTTTGAGTGTCAAGTTGTCATCTGATACTTTATTCAGATAATGGCGTGTGTGAAGTACCAAGGCTTGTGTCGACATTTCATTTTTCATTCAAATGTTCTTAGAACAATACCTGTAGCACATGCCGGAACTTTCAAAACATTGTATCGGTCATTTTCTTCAGAGGAAAAGGAATCCTTTTATGGTTCCTTGACCAGAAATTTTAAACTTATGACGCAAGAATTTGTAACAAAGTTAAAAAGTCCTAATATAGATACCATGTTTGATAGATCTAGAGTCCTGTGGGAATATAAGGGTCCTGAAAGTTTGAAGGAATTCAAAGTTGTCACTGATGCCACAATAGGTGGACAGAGCACAGCGGAACTTGGTATCAGTAGGAACAACAAGCTACTCTTTACAGGCAACCTAAACACAGATGTTCCAAAGGATGGAGAAACAGTCCGTAGTGGTTTCTGTACCTTAAAGACTCTTCAACAATTTGTGAGTAATATTTACAAATGTTATATAAAAATGTGTTATCCTAATAATGAATCACCATTTCACTGACCAGTATTATAATCACCATACAGTGTATTTATACATGTATTCTCTGTTGATGTTACTAAATGCATTCACTGTTTACATATTCAACATAGCATCACACAATTGGAAACCTGAACCACAATTGGTGCATTGGTTTTAACTGTAATGTTCCCAGCGTTCAAATCTTAATCTCCAGAGAAGGAATAATGTGATTTTTCAATTTATTATGTACATGAAAGTAGGTGGTTTAAGACTTACTTGTTCTAGTCAATTGGAGAACCGGAGGAGAGAATAGGGATAATTGAAGGTTTAAGTGAAATCCTGATTTCTAGCCATTCTGATCATTGTCGATATGTCTTTCCTCACCCCCCCCCGCCCCCCATTTTCCTGCTGACATAAGATGATCCAGTTTTGTAAATGAACGATTGTGACTATAACATTAATATTAAAAGGGATACCTGTATATTTGCGTTAGACATATCTGTCATAAATAAATTCCCCCAAACACTAACAGCGAGGTTAAATCTTATACCACTTGAAAGATTAATATAATGGCTGCAGTCTTGATCAAGTCTAAATATGACATCATCTACCCATATGTGCTGCAACTGTCTTTTCATTTTCTTTTCTGATAACAACTTTTATTACCCATAATGGAGATGGATTTGTCAAATTTATGTTGAACCTCTTAATATGACTTAATGATGGCATGCTCCCAGACACCACTGGTAAAGTAGGATATTTCACAAAGATACTCTATCTGTCAAACTAAAGATGATGGCTGGGTTTGTGCCCCATTTATAAAAGAACTGGTATGTGAAGTGATGCAAATATTTAGGAAAGTTTTCAATTCACTTTTAATCCATGAAGCTTCTTCCTTTTTTTTTTGGCTTCTGTCTAACAGGGTTCGTTTAATCGGAAGGTAGAAATAGACCTCACACCTTTCACTACATTACATCTTAGGCTGAGAGGCGACGGAAGGGCCTACATGATAAACATGTACTGCAACAGTTATTTTACCCTGACGCATGATGATGTCTGGAGTTATTTCTTGTTTACTAGAGGAGGCCCTCATTGGCAGAATGTCAGTGTAAGTCAGTCTCTCATCTATGCACCGGTAGTGTAATCTACAGTAGTGTTTGGTAAAACTGATTCTGACAATGAAGCACATACCAAAGCAGTCAAGACATTTTTGGTTTAGTTAACATCATTTATTTCAGTGATTAAAAGTGAACTGCCTGTGCTCTTGGAGCTGCTCAGTCATATTGTAAGTTGGGGGTAGGGGAGGGCCAAGATGAGGAGCCTGAGGGTCATTCCCTGCCAAGTGTGCTTGAAAGAGTGGAATAGAACACATAAAAGTGGCAACAAAGGGACTGCAACAGAAAGGTGGTCTTAAAACACATACATATAGATATATGACAATGTTCCACTTGTTATTCCAATAGGCTATACATTACCATTTGAAGTAATTTCATTTGAGATATTGATAAAATTTATTGTCATGGTTTATAGTTTTCTACTAGCCACTTCTGATTTCTAAGAAAGTTTGAAATTTGCTGACAGAAATTATTGGAATGCCTTTATAAAAAAAGAAAAGTTCCATCCATGCCCCCTCCTTCTGCCCACAATATTAGTTGAACTGTAACTGACCTTAGCCCCAGTGGCATGAACTGGTGTGGATACTGAATGATTGGGTTTGTTTTCATGAACTATCATTATTTTCTTCTTTACAGATACCATTTTCAAAATTCTTCCTATCAAGCCAAGGTCGCGTGCAAGACAAACAAAGTCCCGTGGATTTAGAGCGGGTTACTTCCATTGGCCTGACCATGGCAGATGCCGTCAATGGCGAATTTTCTTTGGAACTAGGTTCTATACACGTGACCTACGATGCTACAGAGAGCGAGGAATTTGTCTACGAACGTTACCAAACATAGAATGATCATGTTTCATTGAACATTCGGTGCAGTGAAACAATTTGTGGAAAGATGCACGATGAAAGAATAACGAAACCAAAGGCATTCTTCAGATATCTGAAGGCGACAATTTACCAGTGAAGTTGGTTATAAACAAGACAAATTGGGAGTCTCATTTGCTTACTTAGCCTCATTTTTGTAGAGTTCTTAACGACATAGAAGTGGTGGAAACAATGAAAGGCCCTAGTAATGTGATGGAGAGTCATGAGTGTAGTCTGACTATGCATACTGTACACAAATAAATAAATACAAATTAATTTTGGAGAATGGTCCTTCTATTTCATTTACCTTACCCAGGTTAACAGTGTCTCCAGAGTTGTCCCTGGATTTCATGTATAAGTTATGTCCCTGCATCACTATAAGTGTCCTCATAACTGTCCCCAAATTTGTGGAAAGCCCCTGAATATGTAAGTTGTACCTATTTGGCTTTCCATGCCTAAAAACAGCTTGAATGTAAATTTGTAGGTTTACAGCCACAGTTCATTCACAGATAGAGGGCAACACAGATCATTTAATTCTCTATTAGGTTCACTTTCTAATCACCGTTTGGCATTTACAGAATGATAATAAAGAGTTCCAAGTACTTAAGTTCTTTGATTTTTATATTGGACAAACGCTTGTTCCTGGAAGAGGTATTTTGGAAACTTTCGTATCAGACCATTATCCTAAAAAGGTAACACACCTCCAAAAATTATTGAATTTCACCACTCCACATGAAACATACAGTAATTGTCAATATGACAGTAATTGTCAATATGACAGGTTCAAATACACAATAATTTCACAAGTTTTCCTGAAAACAATATGGTCACTCTGTTGGACCAAAGCATACTAATCAGTCCTATCAGGTTTTCTGCAACCCATTTATTGTCAAGCATTGGTCAATATTGAATCTCCTCACCAAGATAAAGATGTGTATTTGAGGTAGGAGAGGGGGTAGGAGATGGGGTAGGAGATGGGGTGGGATGGCAGAATGATGGGAACAAGAAGTCTGACCAATGATGACATGAGGAGACCAAACAATTAAAGTGATAACAGATATAGATAATTTTATTCAAGGCATTTTAAGGTAAAATAAGTTCTACCTTTTCATAAAACTTACAAATTGGAAGACAACTGCAATATTCCTCCATGCAAGATATATAAAGTAAGAAACTCACAGAAAACATAGACTTTAAGATGTTATTATAAAAAAAAAATTTAAAAAAAGAAGCAAATGTTCCTTCAATCTCATGGTGCAAACAAGAAGAAAGAAAGGATGAAATATATGATGACTTCAACGCCATCCACCAGTAACCATCTTCAAATAAGCTTAAAGGCCTCCTGTCCAATTGTTTTGATTTCTAGATATCCCACAATAACGGTATGTATTTGAAGGGATTCAAAATTTTACATAACTGATTTATGAAGGGGCTTGAACCTTTATGAAAGTGTGTGAATGGAATGAAGGATTTTAAAAAGGAGGAGGTGCTGTCCTGGAGTCATTGAAGTGGACTCCCATGTAGGATAGGGGTCCGCCCCCTGTAAAAGTTGACATAAGTTCCCCTATTTCAAAAGTGTAGTGGCTCAAACAAGTTTGAGAACTTTCTTACTTCACATTCAAATCAGGGAAATGAGCTTTTGTTACTGAGATAGAAGCAGAGTGTAAAGCCAGATACAGACGTAAAACAATTAAACAAGGAAACTTTCATCAATGCAACATGTCACTGAATCTGCAATGGATGTAGCAAAAGTGCGGCACCAAGATGAAATTCTGAGAGACTGGATCAGAGAAATATTTTTTCTGATGGCATTTTGTTAAAATTTAAATTTTTTAACATACTTCCAATTAATGATTTCTTTTTGTTACAAGTGCTATAAACTGCACCCTTAGATTGTCCTCCAAATCTCTCATAAAGCAGGAGACATGAATAGCAAGTTCATAGAACTTTTCAATAAAGAATTAAAAGATACATGTACGAAATAGGATGGAAAAATCTTGCAATTGGTTTGAGGTGGCAAATAAAGAGGGATTAAAAGAAAGATTATATTACTAATGACAATTGCCTTTGAAAAGAATTTAAAATACAGGTAGTTAGGTATTATATGTTAGATATACCTTTCATTAAGTACTATGATTTATAATTACACTATGAAATGCCCTCAGGTTAAACCTTATTACAAATACATTTGTATATATCAGTTCCAAAAAGTTACATGGAGGTGCAGGGCTGCCATATGCTTCTGGTTTGCTAATATTTTCCCCTCAAATACTTCCAAATCATATATAATGTCCGGAAACTTGTAGCTGAGGTGTTAAATCTCTACACCAGCCTTAATAGCGTTTAATATACCTCATGGCGTACACACAACTATTTCAATGTGTGTGCCGAGGATGCAGCAATTTGCTTTATAATTACTCTCATGCCCATTGGTGTAAACCACATTGACTTTGGTTCTGACCAGAATCCAAACTGGCGTCGATTTGACACCCATTTCTTACTCTGACCGAGAGCGGGGTGAACAATACACCCCACACCCATCATATTGATGCCTCTGAATCTATTAGAGGCAGAAAAATGAGCAGAACCTCCTCAGTCATGTGATCCTTTATGTTTCATCTATAAGTGCGGTAATAGACTGATATCATAATACATTTACAATGCTTTATTATGTAATTTGATATCTCAGTGTTGCAGCCACGTAATTGAGCATACTTAGGTGTTAGGGAGTATCAACTTTTATCCAATCTTTCCTCTGTTTCATTACTCTTACCCTTTATGCAAGTGGGACAAAGTTGTCATAGATTGAATTATTTCAAGATTTGTGAAGGAGGAAGTGCAAAGACGAGACAATTTTGTACAGTCGAAAAAAGCTCATCAAACTTTGCATCTCCCTGTAACTTGTTAATCTTTTTCTCTCTGATATGAAGTCATGACTTAACCCAACCTCTCAACTTTCTAGTTAGTTTTAATTCTTCCCATTTAAAAAGAAAAAGAAAAACATTTCTTCCAAACTACATCTGATTCCAAACAATTGGACTTTCAGAGCTCCGTTGATGGAAATTTAAAAATGGTAAAATCAATAATAAATAATATGTCCTGTAGGAAATAGACGGAATGAGGCGAAATATTGCTGCCATCAGTTTTCAAACAAACTTATGCGGAAATAAAAAGAAATTTCACTATTTGATATTAAGAAGAATAAACAATTTGCTTGTTTTCTGAGCAGCTTTTATGTAACTTTGAGATAATTACTGTTAGTTACTTTCGTTGTGATATTAAATAAGCAGGACTTTTGTGACACAGCAATACCTGAGCATTTTCTTTGGTTCCAAGATTTCTTGTTCTAATGGTTCTCTGTTTCTATACCTTGTACAATTCCAGAGTGACAGGTTCCAGATTGTCAGTTGCTCAATGGTTGTGGGACTTTGCTTTCTTCAAACAGCAGTAATTTGATTGTAATGAGTTTTTGAGAATACATCAATTTTATTTACAGTAGTTAAGTATTACTGCTCTAGTTTCAGACTCAAACCTTTTTGCACGAATAGGCTGATTTTATTTCCCTATTAACGCTATGACAATTACTCTAAAATTCGCACATTTTTCTCCAACCCACTGGACCAAAGACATGTCGAGGTGAGAATTAAATTAATTGACTAGAGTCGGGATTCTATCCAGTGACTGCAGGAGTTATAATCCTGGTGTGGGTCATTTAATTACCATATGAATCTGCTCACAGAAGCTGAGTGGCATCAAACTCTTTTTAAAAGAAAAAAGGGAATAGAAATTTAAACTTTGATCAGATAATGAAATATTTTGTAGCAATGTGATCTACTTGTTTGTCTTCAGCAGGGGTTTTTCTAGCATACTTAGCATCAAAATTGTGTTGGCACTTAGGTTAATGTGATAGATTGCACTTGGGAATAACATCAACAAAACTATTAGGTTTGTTAGAGCTCACAACCCTAACTGAAACCTGGAGGTCTGGTTTGAAGTTACTTTGGCCGGAATCGCAGGACCATGTAACACTCGGTGTGTGGTTTGAATCCAAATTTTTCATAGAATGGAATGTTGTCTTCGGCACATTCGAGGCTTAACTTGTAGCATCCAAGTTTTTGACTCAGTAAAGTAAGAGTTGAAAGGAGTCTGCAATATAATAGCAAAAAAAGAAACAATAGAATAATAATAATAATAGTTCATTTTACTACAAGGAAGAAGACATAACAGGATCCAAACACTACTGTCAGCTTTTTCAGTTATGTAAGGACTTTGTTGCATTTCAATACTAAAAAATAATCCTATATATCCAACATGACAGCAGTAACAAGCCCCACAGAGTACCTAACAACAATCTGAAAACAACATTTGTACCCTTAGTATCCTCTTGCACAATTTTCAATTTTTCCTTAAACTACATTTCATATGTTGACTTACATCATTCGCCATTGTCCAAAATGTATATTACATTAAAGCAGCCATCAAGTAGATCTTTACAGATGTAATTTCAAGATACACATTGGAGGTATTGTAGCCTTTGTTAGTTTTGCTTTTTGCTTTTGCTCAGGACTTTAGTTACAAACTAATTTCCTTGTTTTAACGGAAGGTAATGTAAACAGAAAAGATAATATTGTTTTTCCCAACTTAATATGTTATCGCTGCTCCTTTCTATTAGCTCTTGTGATCAGTGGGATAACTGATTAATTTAAAATCCTGAAAATATGAATTGAAGACAAATGTATGTGGGTGTGGGGAGGGAGGAGGGGAGGGGAGGCAGGGGCGTAGCAAGCGGGGGGGTGTGGGGGGGTGTCACACCCCTCCAATAATTTGGTCGCTGTCGGCAAATTTTGGGTCTGTCGGCAAAAGGAGAAAAGGTGAAGAGAGCGGAAGGGGAAGGGGAAGAAAGAAGGAAAGCTGAATAGAGAAAAGGAGAACGGGAGCTTCTTCCGTGCCAAATTTGACTTAA
>KN882376.1:194449-211208 GCA_000934455.1 Apostichopus parvimensis
AGGGGGACACCCCTCCCCTTAGACCCCTCCCCCATTTCAGTCACCACTTCCAGATCCGTCGGCAAATCAAATTCTCCACTGCCCCCCAACAAAAACCCCTGCGCTACGCCCCTGAGGGGAGGAGTAGGCAATAGGGTACTCAGTAGTGAAATTATTTTTCTTGAGCAAGACAGACAACTTATACAATTTATCCAAATGGGGGAGCTGGATGGGATGCAGATATTTTTGTATTACTTTCTATTTCTCAATTTGGTTGTTCATCGTGAAATATAACTACAAAACAAGACACCCAAGTATATGCTTACAATTTTCCAAGTTGTTTTCCTCGATATTCCTCCAGGACGACAACCTCTTCTATTCTTCCTCTCTGATGAGAAGAAACAAAAGAAAAAGTGAAATATAACTAAAGAAACACCTTTCAAGTTTGTTTAAAATATCCCAATCCATTTTTGGTTGTGGATTAGCATAAATAAATACTTATCGAAATTACACTGAGTCTTCTCTCCAAGAAATAAACATTTGTAAAGTTTTAAATTCAAAGAAGTATTAATTTCTGAGGTAGAGTATGTCTTCCTGTTTCCCCCTGCCCTCCTCCCCACTCACTCCCAGTCACAGTGCAGCAGATATATTGTGTTGCACTTACATTTTTTATATAACATTTTTTTATTTTTCTATTTAATATCATATTTTCTTATTTGCTATATTTTATATTCACTTGATTTCTGATTTGTAAATTGTTTTCTTGCTATTTATTTGTTTTACTGTTTATCATGTAATTATTATATTCTTTTATCTACTATTTTCACTCGATTTTTTTTTTTTTTTAATTCTTTCTTTTTATTGTTTTATTCTTCATCATGTAAAGTGCATATGAATATATATATTTTATAGTATTTGTGCTATATAAGGAACCATGATAATAATAATAATACATCTATCAACATATACAATTGGTCAGATCAACTGAGAAAGCACTGATTAGAAAGTCACATTCGAAGACAGACTTCATCTGTCAGTAGAACAAGATGACAACAGACTTATGTTGATTTGAGCCAATACTGGATTTCAACTGTAGCTATCGATCTGAGTTGCTGTTCAATTGCTAGTAGAGGGACCCGTCCCATTGACATCATTCTACATGATGTGTATTTACTTCATAGGTATTTGAATCCCTCCCTCCCTACCACCCCCCTTCCCCTCTCCTTGTCTGTGCACCCACACACCACCCCAAAACATTTTTCTTTACATACAAGTTAACACAATGAAGCAATGCATATCAGGCAGAACTTATTGAGGACTTACTATTGCACATTGGCGGATAAACTTTTGTTCAATTTCTAGAGTGGCTCCGGCAATAATTTGATTAGTTGAGGTATCTTCAACGACTGTAGCGTAGTAAGTATCTTTGCAATTTTTCATCGCATGAAACCTTTCTGTCGGGGAAAAAAGGAAAGAAAAGGATATCATTTGGAATCAAATTTGTATTTTTCTGTGGAATTAGACATCTTTGTATAAACTATAATGGAAACGAAATATATAGTGCAGAGTTCATATCATATTTATCATAGATAACCAATAAAGTGCAAACTGACACAACACCACACAATATGCTCATAATGTAGGGGTTGTAAGGAAAACTCAGGAAATGGATTCACTTTGCTTTCACAGTACTTCAAATCTCAGCTACCAAGTTTGATAATAACAACCATGTTCCTACTGCTAAATATTACTGTAACTTGGGCTGCATAAAAAAGCCAATTTTCTCTCAAATTTATCTTAAATTCTTCAAATTGTATCATTAAGATTGATTTTAAGAAAACCTATAGTTTGGAGATGCCATAGTCCAGTATGATGGAAAGACCTTTAGGACTAAATTTGGTATACATTACAAAAGGTTACGAACCGTTATTACAGCAAGTAGCCATTGAGGAAATACAACATTAAGTCTCACCTAGAAACATCTTCTTGGTTGTATTGCTGGTGTCTGTCAATTGGCTTAAGAGTTGAATATAACCTGTCCATAAGTGTAAAAAAAAAAAAAAACCAATGGAGAATTATTTTTTAAACTCAGATTATAAAAAGAAGACAGGTTGGGCTATAAAAAGATCTACTATATACAACACTGAATGGTAAAATTTTTATTTCTTTTCAAAGAGAACCAGTTACCGTTTGAGCATACATATTCTTTCATGTGTGAAACTCATTCAATGGAATTGGTACAACCTTCAGTAATTTCAAAGTGACTTAGTTGTGATGCAACACATTTTGCAACATTATTTGGAAAGTTTGTTTTCGATGGTTTCTAAATATCAAATTCTATTTGTGCATAAATTAATCTCTTACAAGTAAAGCTAACTAACATTCCTTCATTGTTTTTGATCTCTATAAACACACACCATGCTACTGTGGCATGCCAAATGGTTGTGACCTTTCTGTTCTTAATGTTATAAAGTGATCTTGACTTCAGGGTATCCGCCAAACTTACCTTTATCAAAGTCACTTATCTTGAGTGATCTCATAACCAGTGATTCACCAGGGTTTGTGATTGATATACCATTTGGGAAAGAAACAGGAGATTTAGTGAAATCAATTTCCTTCAGAAGCTTGGAGTCAAACAGCTCCAGTTCCTCATCTCCATTCTAGAGAAATAAATAAGTAAGTTAGTCTCATGGCAAAAATGAACAGAGTTACTTGCACTTCACTGGTGACTAAGATCATGTTGTTTTGGAAACTGAACTTTTGAAAAATCAATTTTGCAGTAATGTCAATGATGTTGAAACAGGAAGAGAAGGGTTATGACTAAAATTTGAGTCCAACTTTTGAAGTGGATGAGCAGTTGTTCGTACACTGAGTGGGTAAATTTAAGTCCATGACATTAATTTGAGATCAACCCAACTTTGTGCTGTTATAATTTGTTGTTCATTTACATGTTTATATATTTCAAAAAAATCCAAGGCTAATATTCTAAAGTGGATATGCTTATGTATAGTGGCGAAAGAGTCAACTACACGTCAAACCAACTACACGTCAATCTCACAGTTTGAATTATAAAATTCCTCAAGCTCAAAAGAACTGTTATAAATATTCGCTTTATCCTCGCACCATTCCTCAGTGGAAAGCACTCCCACCTGAACTGAAATCAGCACCAAACACCGCCTCCTTCAAGTTCATGCTGGAAAGTCAGCAGCACCATTAGCAAAACTCGAAGGACTGCACGTCAACAGCCACATCAGGGGCGATTTGTGCAGTACCACACCAAGACCAAGAGTCAACTAGCCATCTGCACAACCAGGGATACTAAGAAGTAGGATACATCTCACATAACCCTGCACTCTACAGTTGTACCAACAACAAAAATATTCATAGAAATGAATTTGAAAGTTCTGTGATGAATGTAGGCTACTGTAGGACCCTACTGTATACTAGCAGTAGCAGTAACAATAATACCATTGAGCATATCAAATCCCCTAGCCTACATCTTTCATAATCATACTCATACTAGGCATAGCCTACTCGTCTGCGTACCTCAACCGACATTGCTGTCTCTCTTCGGATGATATCTTGAAATGATATATTTCAGGAACCAACGAACGGTAAACGTCTTTATTACTGGCTAAGGCTATATCATCATCTCAAATCACAACAGTGGTAGTTCGACCAGAGTGAAGCAGTGGCCCAAGTTTCTACTGTTGAGCGTACAACTACAAGTAGCTTAACAGCACCGGTTAGTTGCGCAAGAATTGATCAAGGACGTGGCATGCGTTTGTAAAGAACTTGGTAAACAAAGTCAGGGTTAACGCTGACGTTCTATGTTTTAATAGAGGCACTGTATGGACACAAATTGCGCATTTACCTATGATTGTTGGTTTTAACCATGACTACTTTATTTCACACGGTGACCACTTAGACATTTCTCCAGGTAATATAGCCGGAAACTCTAAGGTATAATGGTCACATGTACTTTGTGAGGAAAAATTGGAATTCAGAAATTGGACTTTCTCAGGGCATGCAGTAAATAAGAGCAAGACAAGTACGGCTGCAAAACAAACTTTCACTCGGACAAGGGAAAAGAGTAACTTCCTATAGTATGTTCCTTTCGTTGTTAAGATGTGAGTATTCTGTCATATAATACCTTCAGTTCAGCTTCTACTTTAGCACTAACCTTAATAACAGCGAAGCTTATGCGACGGCCTAACATTTTCCGTACATTTTTAGTTAGGTTAGTAACATAACAGTTAGGCCTAAGTTATGGTCAACAAGTATGGTGATGTACGGTGAATTCGCGTTCTCAGTCTGTTAAACATGTAGCTGCACTGATATTGTAGACACTAAAGTTGTCGTGTACGTAAGTCAAATTGTAGCCATTTTTTCAATCGCAATTTTTATCCACAAAGCCTTAACGGAAACGGTTAAAATTGCAATAGTGAAACAAAAAAAAACCTCAATTATATATATTGATACACTTCCGTGGATAATTACACCCATTTAGCAGAAAAATACAGTAAACTTCAATCGGTCATACTAATTAGCGTCAACAGGCCCATTTCACGACAACTCCGGACAACTCAAGAAGTTTAAAATACCATCAAATACAATGGTTGTAATCAGAGTGTATCTGGAAACACGTTTAAAACTGACTGAAACCATTGTGCATACATATTTTTCACGGGAAAAAAAATCTTTTTCATAAAAATAGTCAACTTTCTCCGTCCATAGAATTGGACGACGTGATTCTATTGCGCTTGCGCAATGACTTTAGACCGCACCATTATGATATGGGTGGGTTTGTGTTAGGGTTTTGGAACTACCTTTGTGTACAATAAATAAAGAAAGAAATAGAGAAAGAAAGAAAGGACAAAAAAAATTGAGACAAGAGTTTCTTACATTGACACGAGTGTGTGGGCACCATTCTCGACTTAAAAATTACTTACCTGTAGTGTAACGGTTAGGTCTAATGTCATTGCGCAAGCGCAATAGCATCCCGTCGTCCAATTCTACGGACGGAGAAAGTTGACTATTTTTACGAAAAAAACTTTTTTTCCCATAAAAAATATGTATGCACGATGGTTTCAGTCAGTTTTAAACGTGTTTCCAGATACACTCTGATTACAACCATTGTATTTGATGGTATTTTAAACTGGTTGTCTTGAGTTGTCGTGAAATGGGCCTGTTTAAAGACGCTAATTAGTATGACCCACTTCAATGCATGTGCAAAGTTAGGGACATTTTTTGTTGCTTTGAGTAGTTTGACTACCGACCTTTTCAAGTATCATTCTTTCTATATCTGGCGGAGTCTGGTCAAACCATCAATGAAATGACATAGCTGTAGGAGAGAATTAATGTCTACACCACTGAGCAAAATCAGGGAGATTGACTTTACCACTATCATTTAAAAGAACATTGTCCTTCCTATGGCACATAAAATCAGGTTGAGATTTCACTTTCAAACCCACCAACCAAATTTTCAATCAGAACAACAACAAAATATCAACTACATACATGTATAAAATATTACAAGAAAACTTTACTTTAACTAACCACCATAACTTAGAAATCACAGTTACCATCTTGCTTTGCTTTTTACTCCTTTCAAGGGACCAAAGGAACCATTTGATGATTTGACATTGCTCATTTTCATATCTTAATTATGTACTTGTTACAATGGTATCAAAGCACATCAGCCATGTGCTGTATGTTTAGAAATGTTTATGCCTCAGTTTTATGATTTTTCTTTTATATTCTGTTTCTTTCTTGACAGATGCAAAGTCCAGGTGAGTTTCCTTCACACTTATCACAAAAACTCTACACACAGTTTGTAATCTTAAACTTATCGTGTTACATATTAACTTGTTTATTTTCTTACTTTTGTTAAATACAAGAAAGAAGCTTTGTTGTGGAGACAAAGTTCTGTAACAATACATTTTGTACAGCTGCAGTTATATGATAATTTGTTAGTAAAAGCATGCCATGATTTGATAATTTATATTTATTACTATACTTTTTTGATATTAATTTGGGTTATTTTGGGTGGCTCCTCAGGATGGTAATATTTTGTGTCCTTGGATCAACCAAAAACTACTCCCTATTCCATAAGGAACCCTCGCAACCCATCCCCCCCCCCCCAAAAAAAAGTAATAATGATAATAAAGTTTATCTTTTCCCATCATGTTTAAAGACTTTATTCTGAAAATAAAACAAGTAACTGTTTTTGATCAGAAACACTCTCATGAATCATTTTCAAAGACTGGACTCTATGGAGAAAATTGCTATACAGTTCATAACTGATATCATAATTCTCATTTCAGAGATGTCTTGGTTTTAGTGTCAAGCTCTGCTGGTACTGGCATCTCCAAAGTTCTGAAGAGACCAAGGTTAGCAGACAAGTTAGCTGTCAAACTGTTTGACAGAAAAGGTAAGACTTTCCTTTATAATCTTTGTAATATTAATTTCTTTACTTAGTCAGGGCTCACTACTTCAAACAAAAATGAAAAGTCATGAGTGATGGAAAAGTTGTTTGCAACAATGTAATTTGCATTTGCATGTATCTTGTTACTTAACACAGTTTGCAGTAATTGCATAAGGTACAATCAGTTTATTTCACCGCTCATCCTGATTATTGTGGTTTCAGTATTTAAATGTGGAATCTCTCTCTCTCCTTTTCCTCCCATACAGTACGGAGACATGTTCTGTTCACAGAAATCAAGAAAATTAAATCCCTAAAAGGTTGATTTACATGCCCAAAGCTGTGAAGATAAAAGTGTAGATGGTGTCAGAACTTTTACGAAGGGGTGTGATGAAGATGATCTTGGACGTTGTCTGGACTGGAACATAATTTTGAATGCAAAATTCTTCCATCAAACAGAAATAAGAGTTCCAAAAGGTGTCTGCAGTAACATGAAATGGTTGTGTGAAAATACATCAGACAACATATTATTTTTTTTAGGTAAAAATAAGGAGGTGGGAGGGATTGGGGGAGGGGGAAGAAGGAAGGGAAGGGGTGAGTTGAAGAGGGCCATGGAATATCGCTACATAGCCATATTTGTTTCAACCATCTTCTAGTCAGCTTGGTCTGTTGGATATTTTCTATTGCCATGAAATGTCTAGATACAGTAGCACTCTGTGATATTAGACTTAATCAAACTTTTGCATCTGGTGTACTGCACTTCAGGTCAAACTTGAAACTTGTGTAAAATAGAAGTGAAATCTAATCACAGTCAGTAGATCTTGATTATCTTGAACTGAACAATGTGAAAAGTTGAATTATGCAAATATCTTATGTAGCTCAAACAATTGAACCAAAGGAACATTTGAATAGATATTAAATTACTGAACAACTGGTGAAAAGATTTAAGAAAGTAGCCTTAATATTTTCTAAAAGCTTTCATCTCTTAGCTGGACAAGAGTTCATCCATCTTGGTTGTCAATTTTAACATGCTACATTCCTCCCGTTTTCAAGATATGTTAATGTTCTCATTGGCCACATATTTTTAAATCATGAAAGGAGAAGGTAAACCAACCATCATCAATACTGTGGTAAATATGTGTTCTTGTGGTTAACAACATCCCAACACAGCCAAGAAAAATTGTATTCCTTGGGAACACTTTTCAATAGTGGTTTGCTACAGTTTAATGTGCCTTATTACATTTTGTTAGAGAGTTATGAAATTACTGATCCATTGTATTGAACTTTCTAGTTACAGTTGGTTTCAGTGTCAATACCGTCTATCATTCATCTTGAAAATGTGGAAAGACACTTTAGGGAAAGTCACCTCCGGGTGGCACTGTAACATCGCACAATCACAAAGTGTCATCCCCCAGACATGACTTTTTAGACTACGATATCTCCTTACTGTAGCATACTTTTTCCTAGGCTCTGTGTACTGGAGAGAAGTTCTTGACAAAGATTTCCATCAGATAGGCCATAAATGATCGATTGGTATGCAATTCCAATAAGGGATTATCAGAAAGGTGTGAGTCAGTGCACTCAAATGTTGGTAGAAGCCAGAGTTGAACTTACAGTAATAAGTGACCATTCTTGTCTTTTTAACATATTTAGGGAAAAATAAGATGGCCCGTACTTGTGCAAACCAATGGTGTCTGAAGTTTATCAATATGGACATTGCTCAGACAATTACTTCAGACAATTTACTTCATCATGTAAAATCTGTAGCAAAGTGAGATGCATTTAAACAAAAATGCAAAAAACAGAAATATGAATCTAAGATCTTGACTGACTTCGGTCAGCTTGCGGCTTTGATAAGTCAATGATGGCTTCTTCCCGAGTTCCTTCTTACATACATACAAATGTACAACCATTGTGATGAAGGAAGAGCGTATAATAAAGAAAGTGAAAAATAATATTGCAATGTTTCATCACTTTATTTGTCTGTGTTAATACAGTACATATACAGATATGCCACAGACACTTTGTGTCCAACTTTCACACAATTTTAAAGCAATAAAATTACTCTTATGGCATTTGAATTTTTTGTTAAGTTCTCAGCATTATTTTGGAGGAAGTAACCAATGGACAGCTGATAACGAGATTAAAAAATGTTGATTTTCTAAAAGAGAGATCACCTTGAGAAGGATGAGGACACCCAAAGCTTTAACGTTGATCACTATGAATATGCATGAACTGATAATGAATGAATCATGTTATTAAGGTTTTGGAGGAATTCATATTGCGGTCTGTTTTGTAACAATTTTATAATAAAGATCAGCAAAACTGGTCATTGTGCCGCCAGGTTAACGAACATATATATTCCATCAAATTGTTATTTTTTTTTTCAAATTTGTTATAAATAATTTGCAAGTTGTATGTACTTTATGTAGTTGTAGATAATGCTTTTAGATCAGTGCTAACAAAATGCAATCTTCAATTCAGAAATTAAATACTGTACATGATAAGTTAGATGAAACTTTTACCACAAGAACAACAGAGGGCTGAAAGAGAATCGCACATTTTTAGCCTCTTCTTCCCCCATATCCTGATCTTTCCCTCATATCCTGAGATTCTCAGCGCAGACTTACTCCTGATTATATTGGTTAATATTCGCAGATGGAAGATGTACAACGATATTCGAGAAAAAAATGATGTTTAAATATGATTTCTTAAATTGATGTGATCCCTGCTCCTTCAATTATTTTACTCTGATATAGAAATGAAAATTTGAAATACAGCCCATCTGGATGTGGACTGAAACTATGAACGCAGCCATCTACATCAGTAGCATCGAAAGATAACATGTACCACAAGACTAGACGTGAAAAAAACAAAAGTAACAGATCACCAGATGCTGTACTTCAACTTGATCAACAGACCTTTTTCGATGAATGTCAATAATTGAGCCTATTTCAGTTCTGTCAGTGACAATTATTTAACATTATTTAGGCACAGTTACTGTAGGTACATTCGACGGTTTACGCAATGAATTTGTGTGCAAAGCTTTATTTCTGAAGCTTAGGTTGAGTTTTCTATACATATCAGCATTGAAATGTCACATGACTGAACAACACTATGAATGCTAGTATAAGCTACAATGTATGTGTGTAAAAAAATCTTTAAAAAAGAGAAAAAAATGGTTAAAGGATTAAATTGAATAGAATAAATACTAATAAAATATTCCTTATTCTTGCTCCATAATTTAAAGAAGAAGAATAAATCCTTTCTATAATGTGAAATGATGAATAGATTGCATCTTTCAAGTCAAGTGACTTTGCAAAAGGCAAGTTAAACTGGCTTGGACAACTTCAACAGAATATTGAGCATTCTAATATAAAATAAAACAAAACAAGAATAGCTAGGTATACTATAGTGTAACTGGTAGTGTGTATGTGATATCTGTTCGAAAATATGACAATGAAGCTTCACAGAGTCAATGATGTAATCCAAGACAATGATTTCAAAAAGAAATATAAAAACCAATTAAGTATATAAAGAGGTAGGAGCCAAACTAATGAAATAAATAAACTTCAACAAAAACAAAACTAAATCAAATAATACTTTAGATATAAATTGGATGACTTTGCAGGAAGACGACATTAAAAATCTAGCATAATGATCCGCAAACAAACATCTCAACAATTGTATAAATAAAAATCGGCCTAAATTTGAATGTTTCATCATGAATATCTGCTATGAAAATGCTATAAAAATCATTTCATATCATGTCAGTTACCTTGTGATCCTCTTCAAATTTGAAGTCCCAATAGTTCATTGGACTAAGGAAAGTTAAAAAAAAAAATCTTGTTATTTCAGTAGCAGGGTTAAAGTCTGCCTACGCTCTGCAGAAAATAATCATTCACTATACAAATTTACCTAAGATGCAACTGGATACACTGTTACACACATTTTAAGTTTATTTTCAAAACTGCAATTACAGGTTGTCAGAGAAAAAACAGCCAGAGTTTAATTGCAATTTGAACCTCAATGTTACTATAGTTTGGGTTGTGTGATTGGTCACTGCTTGCTTGCTTGCTGTGAAGCATTGAAAATATGTTATAATATGGATATTAAAGTTATCTCAGGTATACACCTCATTGGAGTTTGATATATGCAGTGAAGAAAGTCCTGTTAGATAAAACTATGGGACAATATTAAATAGCAAGGATATATTTAACTGATAAAACTTACATCATGTAACAAACCCCTACCCCTCCCAATCCTCTAAACAGAAAAAAAAAGAAAAAGACACACAATACTTACTCAGTGTTGAAAAGTTATGTTGGCATAGTCCAACAATATAAGGTACTTTTAAAGATACATACAGCAATAAAATACAACTCCAATGGAAAGAAAGAATACAACATGCTATAAATATATTTCAAGGAAACGGTTGCTATGCTACATAAAACTATTCCAGTAAATACATGATGACATATATAAATATTGATACAAATCTTGGAAAAGGGTTAAATATGTACAAAGGCTGGACAATTAAGACTATTGCAATTGTTTTACATTAAACTTTATTTCAATGAAAATCTTTGTTCCTTTTTTGTAGGTTTACAACTTTTTATTTCAAAAAATTTCCTAGAAAAGATAATTTTTGTTCTTCAACAAACTTTGGTCAGGTTTTTTATATCAAAGTGCATATTTTCTGTCACATCATTGTGAATTATGAAACTATTCTGTTAAAAAATATGTCAATAGTTATTGATAGCAAATTACACCAAATGTCTCATTAAGTTCATAAAAGTATGTGATGGTGAGAATTCCATGTGACGCTTGTTGCTTCAAATGCCCATCTTCACAGCTTGTTTCATTGCATATCTTTTTCATTCTTCACGACACAAAATTGGGCTTTAATACTCAACAGCTTAAACACAATCAAGGACATCTTTTATTTAGCTTAAGAATAAAACTTCTGGATTGATCAGAAATGCCCCCAGGATATCCTGTAGTGGTATTAGAATACTGGAATATCGAATACTTATCAAACTTGAATTATATTTGAAAATTATGTTAACTTATTCGTATCTGAAATTACACAAACTTTTTAATTCTGAGGTTTTTTCATAATTGATATTATTACTACTTGTTTTCTGTTGATATCATCAAACATATACCATTACAAACCAAGTAACAACTGGCTTTAAGTTTTGTGCTGAAATATTCCCAACTTGAAAAAGAAGGGGAGAAAAATAGTGATTGTAGCCAAGTATCACTATTTTCAAGAAAAGTTCAACTCTATACACACAGTCCGTCTACAGGTTTTATACATTCCATTATGATTATGATGTCCAGTATAATATGTTAGAGAAACTACATGACACAAGCTAAACTTAACCCAATGGCTTTGCCCTGAAAATACTGAATATCTTGTGCACGAATATTCATTTTGATATTTGAAAAAGAAAATAAATTATTTAATTTCAGCTTCAACAAATGTTAAGCATGTTCTACTTATTGCTTTCTGTTCACTTTTGAACAATTTCCAAAAGTTTGATTTTTATTGCTATGTATAGCTTAATTCACCATTTTCTGTTTTGGTTGCATAACATAGATAAATATCTATAACAAACCAACCTACAATTTTGCAAAAATGATGATTAGCTTAACTTCGTAATTAAGTATCTTCGTGGACGGTTAGAGAAATGAATCGTATCAAATATTCAGTCCCTAAATGCACCATTAGCTAGCAGCAGTACTTGTATTATTACTCAAAGACTACCCATTTAGTAAGAACACATTATGGTTTTCACACTTTCTTGAAAGGTGGTCTTGTTAAGATTCAAACTGATTTACAGTACTCTTCAAAGCACATCTATACAGAAAAACTTAACAAAGCACAAACCTTCAATAACTTCACAGAATAAACTCTGATGTTCTGTTCTGTCCATAAGTCTTAATATAACAAACCAACCACTGATAAGAAGGAAAGAAGAAAAGAAACCAAAAAGAACAATTTGTTTGGCATATCGGCACAATTCATTAAATTACTTCTTGTACTGTCTGAAAAGACTTAAATAAGCAATATCTCTCATGGAATAAAACATTCTGAAAAGCTAGCAGTTGAATTTTGTTTTATTTGAGCTTATCATTGACTAAAAGAACTACCAATTAATAGTAAGAACACATTACGGTTTTGACATTCTCTCGAAAACTGGTCACTTTGCGATTCAAGCCCTCTGACTTTCAAAGCGCATCGACACAGCTATAAAACTTGACATGTACATCTAGATCAGATTTGCCATTCCTCGGTCAGACTACTTAAAATCGTTGCAAGTTTCCCATCATTTTAACATGGCTGACATGGGTATGACATATGCCGGTGTCGATGACCTTGGCTTCCTCTGAGTTTTCTTCTCCTCCACTTTGACATATTTCGCCTGATCGGTTGACGGTAGCAACCTTTCTTTGGCCTTCTTTTCCTTCTCTGGCTTTGGCGAGTGTGAGTTCCTGGTTACCTTCATTTCTGACTTGACGACGGTCACCTCGGTTTCTCGATGTCTGCTGTGGCCTTTTGACTTGGAAATGCTCACCTCCGTGTCTCGATGTTTGCCGTGATCCTTTTTCACTTCCGGGTGTGGAAGGTCTCTCTTGGTTTTAACTTTTGACACACCCTTTGTGTCGTCGGTTCCACCGTATTGTCTGTGATGGTGCTCCCTTCTGTTACGCAAGACTGTTCTCTTTTCTGCAGATCTATCCTCTGAAGAATGGCTTCGTCGTTGATGTTTTTGGGCATCTTTGCCGGTTCTTTGATGGTGGGATGATGAAGATCTAGACCTCTGATGATGTTCATTCCTTGGCGATCCCTACAGTGGCGAAAAAAACAAAAAAACAGAGTGGTTACTTGCAATATTGGAAAAGGCACTTACTCTGGCATCTAATAAAATAACCAAGGGAAGGCAGGAAGGCAAAAATGATTGAACTCTAGTACTCTACAGTACTGTACAGTACTCTTCATTTATTGTATGCACTTCTATATGCTAGTGTCTAGCTACTGTAGTATCTACCATTCAAATCTATCACATCACACATTAACCCAAGAACAACAATTTGCAAAACTTCTGCTATTCTGAGTCAGCGCAAAGCTGAGGATTATAGTCAAATCAACAACTTGACAACTAACCGTTTGGTTCTTTGGTATGCATGGTTTGATATCTTTAGGGTTGTGAGAGATTCCTTCCGCCTGACGTTGATGTTCCAACTTTCGGAAAGAATCGGTTGATTCTCCGCTGACCACCAAGGGCTTCTTAGAAGGAGAGCTTGGCTTCTTCTGTCGATGTTGTCGACCATTTTCTGAAGTGAAATCAGTAACAGAGAAATTTAACTTGGTACCCACACTTTAACTATTACCAATGAGGTCCATTACTACATGATTATAACAAAAAGTCAACAGGTGCAGTGTAGCACATTAGGATCCAACAGGAACCAGATCCTGACAACCATTAGGATCCAATAAGAACTACTGTAGATCCTCACAACCATTAGGATCCAACAGGAGCCAGATCCTCACAACCATTAGGATCCAACAGGAACCAGATCCTCACAACTATTAGGATCCAATAGGAACCAGATCCTCACAACCATTAGGATTCAACAGGAACCAGATGGTCCTAATCTAGTCAAGATTGCTGCCTTGAAGTGTTGTTCAAGAGTAGAGTCTTCTGTGGATTATTTCTGGTTTACTAATTGGGAACTAGGGTTAGGTTCTGTTCATTCACTGGTTTTGGAACAATTTTGTTCACCATGATGATGATTGGGGGTACCGTTAGATCCCTCGGTGTTTGAGGACGTAGTCAGATGCGGTTATACACTTTCCTCCGTGGGGTGGGTACATTAACTGGCAGGGCCTTGAGCAGTAATTGGTGAGACTACTACAAGCCTGTCTCGTAAGAAGGATTGATATAAGTCAGTGTTCATTAACAATCCTCACATGGATAAGGTTAAAAATTCAAACTTGCTGTACCCAGACTGTGAAAGATTCTCCCTCTAACAACCAGATCATACATTTGGTTATCCGAACAGCAAATTTAGTTGTCCAAAAAATGCAGCAAAAAAAAAAGAAAAAAGGCCAATACATACACTGTAGGAGAGATGCGTAGGTTTGGTGAGATAGAACACTAGCTTGGCATTAGTAATACTCCACTTTGGATGGACTATACTAAATGCCTACCAAATGTTGCTTTATTTCAATTTTCCAAAGCAATGGAGGTAAAAGGATTAAAAAATTTGCCCTGCCCACACATTGGTTGAGTAAAGCTTTGTTAAACATTAAATGATCCTTTTTTACAGTACTCCATGGAACCAAACACAGAGTGGACTATCTAATATTAAAATGAACTTCTAAGTTTTTGTAATGGAACTTTTGCTTAGCTATTGGTGTGTATTCTGAATTCTACAAATTGCTCATGTCAAGTACAAGCTGTATCATAGTTGCAGACATAGGCGTAGGAGGCGGGTGGGGGGGGGCTGGGGGATGGGGGGCTGCAGCCCCCAACCAATAATTTTTGTGAAAATTCGGGCAATATGCTGAGAATTTTTCGGGCACCTACTGAAAGAAAAATAATTTGCAATGTGTTTTTCAATGGTTAAACTGTTCTTATTATTATCAATATTATTGTAACGACTTTCCGAATAATTCTAACCAATATGGAAAGGCAATAACTCGGCAATGATTGTATGTTATTGGCATGCGATGTAATAACCGATACATGCCTATATGATATGCACATTAACATGTTGAGTGCAAGTCGTTACAGCCCCCCCCCCCCATCAAACTGGGCTCCTCGCCTATGACTACAGGAACACGCAATACGTAAATATATAATGACCCTGACAATATGCTGGCTTGTTCTTAAGGGAAGCGTGTAGTGGTATGCCTATAATGTGTACAAAAACATTTAATGATGAAACCGTAATATATACAATAACAAAATTACTGTCAAATTGCGAAGCGAGAAATTTGGCCGTAGACTTGTTACCATATATACAGGCCTGGACGGCATTCAATGCACACTGCTGTACGGTATAGAACTCAATTGTATATGATAATGTTATAGGCTATGTATATGCTGTGAATTGTCGGAAATCAAGTACAGCAATGTCTATAGACATAACGCCAGCATAAAAATACGGCACTAGTCAACTGATTTAAGTGAACCATTTATGCTGCATGCATATGCCGTGAAGATCGAAATCTAGTAAAACGAATTAATCTAGACAAAATGCCAGCATAAAAATTCTGAGCTAGTCAACTGATTTAAGTAAACCATTAAATGTTGCGTGCAGTGGCGTGAATGTCGAAAAAAAGTAAAACGACTAAATTTAGACAAAATGCCAGCATAAAAATACTGCACGTGTCAACCGATTTAAGTGAACCATTAAACTCTACGTGCATAGCTATTAATGTGGGAATTCAAGTAAAACGAGTGTCTAGACATAATGCCTGCATAAAAATACTGTACTTTTCAACTGATTTAATTGAACCATTAAAGGAATAACGAAGGCAGGGATCATATTTAAAAAATATAATAAAATACCCTCCTGAAATTTGTTGTACAAACAGGGTAGTACTAAATCTCTTGTAAAACAAATAATCAGATTTTTTTCAGCATGAAACTTTTGAGATAATAACTGTCAAAGATGACCTCGTTTTGTACAGAACAACTTGACAACTCACTTAATTAATATTGAGAAAAGCTAAAACCCTGAAATTTGGTAAGTTGTACAAACTGTATGTTGGGTCATTCCGTGTCAAATAACTGATGGATGTTGCTGCACCCTCTCCAAAACTTCCCAAATGTATTGTATGCTTGGAACATCATGAAATAAGCATATTCTGAAAATTTCAGTTGCATTGCTTCAAAATTGGCCGATTTATCACACTTTGAAATTCCTCAACTTGTCGCCACCGTGACATTGTCATTTTCTTTCAGCAATTTAACGTCCTACTACCTTTCTATTACAGATGCATATATAGTCCATCCCATAAAAAAGGAATATAACAAATTAGGCTATAAAAACATTGTCTTGTGGAGTTAGGTCAACTTAAAAGTGTTAAAATATTCGATTTTGGTATTTTTCACTAAAAAATGTGCTATTTTTAGTGATATATTACTCCTAAACCCAGTTGCGTAGGAAGGTACTTTTGAGTGGGGGGGCTGAAGACTGATGGCCGGCCTGGGGGAGGGGTCTAAGGGGTCTTTGGAAATTTTTTGCATTTCCAGGTGGCCTCAGATGCAATTTGGTGAAATATAGCACACTTCAACACCCACTCCATTTTGTAAATAATTTTGCATTTTCACCTGG
>KN882376.1:214269-225021 GCA_000934455.1 Apostichopus parvimensis
CAATTTGGTGCTCCAAATGAGATTTTTTTCTCATTTGGAAATGAAAAAGGGGTTTTCTGACTTGCGGAGCGGGGGGCGGAATGATACTTCCGCCCCGCCATATTTTTCACTGGGGGCTGGCGCCCCCAGCCCCCCCGGTTCCTACGCCCTTGATACTGTTAACTTACACCAAAACAATGGCGGTGGCCGGATTTGACATCACCTCTCTAAAACTTGATTTTCTGAGTGGTTCGCCATTTCTCTTAACGCAAACGTAGCAGTCTTATTACCGTCAGTAGTCTTATTGCCTCCTTACATACACCTTCTTTTAGTCATCATCTTATACCGTGCAGTGAAAATAATATCGCTTATCATATTTGTACTCAGGGTCTTTGAGAGCCAGGTAATACCCAGAGACAATTGTCACCACCCTCCCCTCACCCCTTTACATGTTCTGTATGCATATTACAAACTGAGAATAAAGTATTATCCCAGATTTTCCCGAGCTCCCTTCATATTTGCACAGCTCCTCATTGGCGCTAGGGCTGAACCCCAGCCCATAGTCAGGTCTGTTCGCAACAGCCGATAGCAATGCAATTACTATACTGTAGCTTACAACAAAAATTTTTGCAACAATACAGCAGAAAGTGAAATCAAGGGGTGATATATTGATAGTTCTGCAACTATATTGATGTATCACCTTGCAAAAAACATATAAGACCAGATCAGAATAACAAAACGAACAGGTACATTTTTTTCTTTCTTCAGTGTTACTAGACTTTATTATCACAACATGATAAAATCTTTTTTTAAAACAGAATGCCATGTCATTTGATAACACAGATATGTCTGCTCAATCTGACTCACATATCCACTCCGGAATAATTACAAACTTCTGCATTATATCACAATTAAATGTAATAAATCATTTGGAACAAAAATAGCTGCACCATTAACCATAATGCCTTTACAAGAGTGTGAAGCAGTCCATTCAAGAAAAGTATATGAAAACAAAAATAAAAAATACAGAGGATTTAGGGAATATTAATAAATGGTACTGGCACCTACAGCTGTCGTCAGCATGAAAGGATAGCATTGACACTTTAAAGGAAGACACGCTTGGTCTCTTTGTTGGTTATAAAATGCAGCATACGCAACCACAAGAAAAATTGGCTCTTAATTAACAGAGAAATTACGTTTGATAAAAGATGAGAATTAATGACATCATGCAAGCAAAAGGGCAAAAATATTGTTCAACTTCAGTGATATGGGGATGAGGAGATTGGCTAAATACAAGCTTTTACATTTTACCACAGAAGAGAAGCATAGGCTATTGAGGAGCATAATACACTTCCTGTGAAGTCCAATGGTAGGTAATATAGTTTTATCTTTACAAAGTATTGTTGGACACAGTTTAGTGTCATCTGTTAAATTAGTCTTTCAAATATATTCCATTTGGATAAATTTCCTGCTTCCCTCGTAATGAGGGTAAAATGAAATTACTTTGCTATGATAAACACAAATATGACGCTACAATAGAATAAGGGCCCTATATGGAAGGGAGCAATTCCTTGGTTATATACACTCTCCACTCACTTATATAATATTGACACAACCTATGATGCAAGGGTTTTGATCCCCAAAGAGCCTCCTACTCAAATAGAAACAAGTAGCTGTTATCTATTGTTCAATTTGACTCAAAATCTAACAAAGAACCAAGATAGACGGACAGAAAGGCACAGAGTGATTCAAAAATTAAAATAAACAATGACAATCCTTCGGCTCACCCTCCTCTTGCCCCCCCCCCCTCACAAAAAAAAAGAGTAAAAAAAAAGAAAAAGGAAAACAATTGATGGTGCCAATGGTAAAAGAGTGTCACACAGCTAACAAATTTGGAGTCAAGCCAAAGCTACTTCCTTCACTACTTTCCGTTGTTCTTGGCGGAATCAAGTAGATGTTACTTTCATTACCATTCTTGTCTACCATACACAGCCCTCAGTAAAAGCCCACTTTTACATCAAATCATGTAAGAACATTCTGACAAAAACAAGACATGTAACCAAAGTCTTTGGCCACTTTGAAAAGCTGAAGATGAGATTAGAGAAATTCTATCAAGTAGAGTGCAAGAAAATGAAGCATAAGGTCAATGGTAAGTTATAGAGAGGATATATAAGTATGTATTGTATGTGTCTGTGTGAGTGTCTATGTAAGTAGCCCCCTCCCCTGTCAATACTACCGCTTCCCACCACCAATGTTACTCTCACAACTTTATTTGGTATAGAAATGGACGGCATTCACCGTACCAGATGGCATACCCCATACAATATTAAAACCCAGCAACATAAGAATGAATCAGAAAATTCCCTGCCCCCACCCCCACTCTGCATACAAGATAGTTTGTATACTAGACGTATTTAAGAATATTACAAAGCTGCGTTGCTTTTTGATAAATAATCGGGTAACCCTTAACGACAAACCTGGGCCATTCGTCTAGTAAAATTTGTCCAAAGAGAAAAATGGTTCCCTACCTACAAATTGACTTGTATTAAGTCCCTACCTACAAATTGACTTGTATTGGGTCCCTACCTACAAATTGACTTGTATTGGGTCCCTACCTACAAATTGACTTGTATTGGGTCCCTACCTACAAATTGACTTGTATTGGGCCCCTACCTACACTAGCTCTCATGGCTTTGTTGTTGTACAAGTGCTCACGGATTTACAATTGAACTTGTGGCATTTGAGAGTTCTAGTATAGATACTAGAACTACAGGAATAGTATATGTAATCGTAAGACAAGTCTGGTTATGAATTTTGCCATCTATTTTTCCACTGTTTACAAACTCTATCAAAACGGTCAGGAATTATCTTCAGACAAGCCATTACTGAGGTCAACCACTACCATCGACCTTGTTACCGTATGTTAAAATAACAAACAGTCTCAGGTATGATGAAAGGAATTCAGTACAAAAAATAATGTTAAAATGTTGTTGTAATAGTCAATTAATTTATGGATGATATCTTGAGAAACTCCAGGGATCATTCATCACTACCTAATAACGCGATAGAATTGAAACATCAAGTTGCATTTATCAAGAAGGAAGTGATTGGCTAACCTTTGACATTGTCTCTACAAAGATGTGCCCACTATGGGAGCATGCACCCAAATCAGGGTCAATTTGACAAGGTGCTCGGAGTAAGTGCCAAAATACAAAACACAAGTGCCCAACAGTACAAGGGTTTTGTCACTTTATAATATCCATCCTCCCTACAACTTAATTCCTTAAAATATTTACTGCTCAATTGGGCTTGGGCATCATTCAAATTGCATAACATCATGGTTCTGCTAATGGGTGATTCTAGCTCTGTAAGATACCAGTACCATTGAAATGCCATCACATCTCTCAAGATCGTTGTCCTCTTACAACGTTCCCGTTGTGCTCCAGCATTCACTCGACAGGGAGCATTCTTGATGGTACTAGGACATACCACTTCTAGTACACTCTCGGGAGCTGATCCATCCATCATTTCCATCGTCGACGTCAGATACCACGCCATCTAGATCGGCACAAATGGCAAATCATTCGTGTATTCCAATCCTTCAACCGTCGCACATGGTAACACACGATCGTGTCCACCATAATCATTTATCATCGTCGTCGGAATCCTCGCTGGACTCGTCCTCGCTGGACTCGGCGTCTTCATCTTTCCCATTCTGCTCAACCTTGTCTTCTGGTGGACCATCATCCATCTCCATGTCTGACTCATCCTCCCCTCCATCTCCAGAATCATCGTCCTCCTCCTCCTCCTCCTCCCAATCCACCTGTGACAGAGGAAAAAGACACCGTCAACATCAAGGGCGAAAGTAAAACATACATACGTCTTTGTCAATAAAATTCTGTCTAGAGCTAGGAGATGTTCAAGTCATCCTTCTCCAGCAAGACTCAAAAAGCAATACAAACAAGAAGCAAATAAGCTCTTGTGGTTCCTTACCAATGTATGACGAACATGAGGTTTACATTGGACATGTGATTTTCATTGAATGTTAGAATAACTACAGTGGGGGGGTCACTGAGGTGGATCTATGTACTAAGCTGAACTTTTCTTTGCACATAACAAACTTTACAAGGCTTCTAGAGTTTGACATCTGTTGAAATCAGATCACCTTTGATCTCCACTAATCAGCCACAGGGTTCCTGTATTCACACTACAACGGAATCACTATTAGGAAATTCAATTGACACTTTAATTTTGGCGTAATCTTGTTTACAGACTTAACCCACACATAAAATCACATATTTCTTTTGCATATCAGCTAGAAATCGAACACACACACTCGCAAACAGGCAGATTCTATATAATAATGGACTTTGACTTCCCAAACGGAAACCTTTCACAGAGGGTAAGTTACATGTACTGGCCAAGGATTCTTCACATATTTTGCTTTCACACTTTAATGGGACTTGACATCACAAGATGACATCATTCATCAAGATTGCCAACACTGGTTGCTTCAAAGATGTATTTTAACAGTTTTGTTCAGTTATAACTTTGCTTCCTTCTGAACAAGCAGTGTCACACTCACACATAATAACTGAATACCGCCACCATTATTTTAATGCTGTAGGACCAGTCAGAAGCCACAGTACTGTCCAGGCCGTTGCAATGTATTCTGACTAGATGAAATATATTTGCCACAGTTTTTCACCTCAGATAAAATGTGGATGATGCAAAGTTTTCCACAACAGAATCTCAGAGTGGTGCATGTATCATCATTGGTGGACTCAGAGGCAAACAAATTTCCACACATATTCTAAGGCCATATGTACTGTCTGCAAATGTTCTAGCAATTCAAAAAGTGGTCACTTTCTTTCAAGCTTCAAGATGCATTTACAAGTCACTCTAAGTGACAGAGTAATTGCCCTGCCCCCCATCCCCAAACAAAAAACACATTACATTTCATTCTAGTTTAGCTCTCCTTTATTGTTTTAGAATAATTTGTGAGAGGAAGAACCTCCATAAAAAGTGTTTAGTGGGCAAATATTTTGAGGCTGTCCTGATGATCTACAAGTCAGCATAAGTGTGAGGGGGTGGGGGTGTGTTATGACTTGATGGAAGCTGTCAAGATAAAACTTACCTCTGATTCAGAAGTCATCGCTGGCATGTTGTCCATTAAATTATCCTCCTCGTCAGAGTCTAAATCAATCAAAAGGAAAATAAATATCTCATAAAATGGGATTCAAAACTTACTTCATATTAATTATAAATTTATAACTTATTTAGAAATGAAAGCAATGTAAATGGTCATTAACAATGGCATTGGAACAAATAGGTTTGATTCAAGAGAGAATCAATCTGTGCATTCAATTGATATTGGCAGAGAATCGCATTATGGAGTTGAGGAGGGGGGTGGTGCCGGGGGGGGTGACGTGGATGGTGAGGTAAGAGCGGAAGGCATGCTGACAGCTGGACAGACATTGTTATAATTTGTAACAAGATTTTTTAGTCAATTCAGTCCCTGATAAAAATTCTGAGAGAAAAAATCTCTTATCATAAATGTCTGACTTTAAATTCTATCAACTGAAGACTGATCATTTTTGGTAGATGTATTCAAGACATGTGGTCATCTAAAATCATTTTATTGGTCTGAAAGGGTTTGATTTATAAGAATTCATGACTGTTTATTTCATCTGATACAAGTGTGTCTTTAGGAAGGTCTCTCTAAAGTTTTAAAACTTACTTAAAATTTACCCGCAAATTATTATTGCATACAGTAACATCAATGTTGAACTTCACATAGGAAAAAGAAATAGTGCCAAACTGATTTGTAATCAAGAAGTGATTTGCATATTATAATGAAAAGATGCAATTTAGACATTTCAATCACATTTATATATGCTGTCATATATTTATAAAATCCAGTCAAAACTAAAAACCTCTATATCTTCACCGTAGTGCATGCTATCGGAATGTGGTAGTCACCTAATAGCAGAGAAAATATAAGTTTTTAAGAAAATAAAATGTTAAGGAGGCCCACTCACCGTCTTCATAAACCAGCAGGGCACTGTTGTACGAGTCATCTTCCTCTGTGCTCTGGGAGGAGATCTTGAAAAGAACAAGAGCAAGAACATGAAACCAGAAATAGCTACGACAACAACAAAGATCTTGTTTACAGATTATAAACCGTACACCAATAAAGCGAAGGACATTTCATGGTTGGATAGCTTGGTGCAATTCATAGCTCGATCACTCCGTAGCACGTCAACAAGTTTCAGTGAATTCTTTGTTGGGAGACACCTTTGATTTAGCTTACTTTTTCAGCAGTGACTTTTGACGATGAGCAAGATCTGAATATAGCCTTGTACTTCATTTGTTACAACTACACATACCTTGAGAGATGGCCTGCCCATCTGCTTTCCACAGACTATGAAAGGGTTAGTTCCATGTACTGGCCAAGGATTCTTCACATAGTTTGCTTTCACAGTTAATGGGACTTTACATCACAAGATGTCATCATTCATCAAGATTGCCAACACTGGGTGCTTCAAAGATGTATTTTAACAGTGTTCAGTTATAACTTTACTTCCTTCTGAACAAGCAGTGTCACATTCACACATAATTGAACATGCCATCATTATTGTATTGCTGTAGGACCAGTCAGAAGCCACAGTACTGTCCAGGCCATGCAATGTATGCTGACTAAGTGAAAATATATTTGCCACTGTTTTTCACCTCAGATAAAATGTGGATGATGCAAAGTTTTCCACAACAAAATCTCAGAGTGGTGCATGTATCATCATTGGTGAACTCAGAGGCAAACAAATGTTCACACATCTAAGGCTGTATGTACTGTCGGCTAATATTGTAGCAAGTCAAATAGTGTTCACTTTCATTCAATCTTCAAGATGTATTTACAAGTCACTCTCAATGACAGACTACCTGTCCCCCACCCCCGTCCCCCACCCCCCAAATAAAAATCAATTCATTCTAGTTTAGCTCTCCATAACTGTTTAAGAATAATTTGTGAGAGGAAGAACCTCTATAAAAAGGACTTTGAAAATTTTATTTTGATTTAGCTTACTTTTTCAGCAGTGATTTTGAAGATGGGCAAGATCTGAATAAAGCCTTGTTCTTCATGTGTTACAACTACACACACCTTGAGAGATAACCTGCCCATCTGCTTACCACAGGTTACGGGGAATTACAGTTAATGCGGTTGTGCATAAGGTTTGTAGTCTACTAAATGAGATACTACGCCAGTCTTAAGTGCTCGTTTTCTTGCGGTTACACACCCTAACCTTTCCAATGAGCAGTTGCGACAATTGTTTACCTGAGATAAAATAACCGTCTGGTTTAAATTACAAATAATACTCCCCACTCGCCAACGATCCCCACCCTCACCCCCCATCCCCACTCATCCACTGGGGGTATATCAATAATTCCTCACCTGTGATAACATCAAATCTAATTTTCCCTGGAGTCTATTCAATTTTTGTCCTGCATGAGTCCTAGCGCTGATCTTCTCATAAATCTCGCTGATCATCTTGACCAGCCCTGGACAGGACGTCAGGTAGGACGCCTTCTCCTTCAAAACCATCTTTGTCCAAATAGTAGTGACAATGGCACTGTGAAGGGAGGGAACAATGGAATGGAAGTTCATTAAGAGTACTGCTCCCTCTGATATCTTAACTCACCAATATGAGGAACTATCTTTTGACCTCTGGAATGTAAGTCCCGTCCCTGACAGCTGAGCATTCCGGTTTGCGGTTTAGGGCTAACCCTATCGGCCATTTCCTTGCTGGTGATGCCCGTCACAAGGAAGCAGTACTTGCCCACCATGTAAAGTGGGATTAATACACGGTCAGTTTTATTTCATACAACTCAAAAGAGTCCAGGTGGAAGGGGGTTCCAAAAGAAATCGAGCTCTTTGCAGATATGTATCATTAAACACAACAGAAATCTCACTGGGAAATTATAAGAATATTACAGAAATTTACTGGCTTGATTTTCAAAGTAGAATACTAATAGAATATATTGCACAAAATGCCAAAACTATCACAATTAGAACCATCCGCAGAAATTGCAAGAGCTTTTGTTCTGCTTAAACTACAAGGATCTGCCTTTACTAGTTTTGACAATATTTTGAAACAAAACCTTACAAAGCAACATAAGAAGCAAGGAATATTTCTCTGTTTCGGTCATAAAAGTCACAAACTACATATCAAAATGTTTCAATACATGCTATGAAACAGGGTAGCTTCCAGCATTGAAACATAAACCAGGGTACAATTTATCTGCTATCACTGTATATCAAAATGCTATGCAAAAATGGGAAAATTGCTATACAAGCACAGAGATGTATAACAGTTTTTGTACTGTACAGGATACCATAGTATTTATTAGGACCCAAGTTCAAAACTGCTACACAAAATCTGAAGTTCTGAACTCTAAACTATTCCCTGTAAACCACTTAGACAAAGAGTATCAATAACCTTCACAAACCCAGAATCCATTTTGTGGATCCTCGGGGTAAGATAGGAACCATCGATCCCAGACTTGTGTCTTGATGGGGAAAATCTCGACTTGAAAACTGTGCTTAAATATTCCTGTTGACTTTGTTTCCAAATCTCTAATCACCTCAGATATAATGGGACGTCTCAGCAACGGTATTCTGAGTGGTGCATAGACTATCATCATAGGTGAGTCAAGGAACGTTCTACAAATACATCCCAGAGATATTGACCGAAAAACAACCGCTTAATTTCCTAAAAACCGACATCCAAAGGGGTTACTAGACATTACTTGCCAATATTAGAACATTACCTTATCAATGAACACAAGGTATTCAAGTTTTTAGCATGCTTGTGATCAGCAAGGTTCTTGCGAAACTAATTTAGACCAATAGTATAAATTTTCTACCAAATTGATTTTCTATCAAATTTCTATATTACAGTATAAACTTCAAGGAATATCAAAATCTTTGCCATTTAAAGTCTGTCCACTACTGTTGCATGGACAAAATCAATACACAATGTGACATTTAAATGACATATATGACGACACCACAAGACATTAAACACTCTGTAAAGTCTGTTTTCTTCGCTTTTCCTTCTCCCTACAATACTGACCTTTCAGGTGTCTGATCCAGTCTCCTAGCAAGCTCTTGTATTAACGGCTCCACTAAAACCACCGGGAGTCTGTGCACCGTCCTCTGTATCAACTGTACTTTGGTCTGTGTTAGGACTTTCTGCGGGGAAAAAGAAATCAACGAAAAGGCCATAAACAACGACGGCACTCATAACTATACAATCAGGGACAGATAGCTTGCCTTACGATAATTCTCTCCTGTCAGTTTTTTTGCCCCAATGATGTGAAACAGAATGCAAGCAGTAAGGAATCTTGGAGACAAAGTATCTCCATCTAAAAAGCGAAAATGTTAGATCAGTATAACAGGAGGAGGACAAGATATTGAGATGAAGTTTGCAACCAGCAGTATGGAATATTTTTGCTCTTCAGTATAAGTGTTACATTGTTTGTTAGAATAAATCCCTTTCACTTGTACGTGTTGACTTACAAGTAGAAGATTCTTGTCTTGACTTTGTAAGGCCTGCGTCAAGAGTGTGACCATGGAATTGAGGTTTGGTTGTTCCATCTTGCCAGATCCTGACTGCGTCTGCGCCAGACTGATGGCGTTCAGCTTGTCTTCCAAAGATACCTGTGACGTAAACACATCATGTATTCAGTCATTACAGTCATTTATGAATTTCACAAATTCTGGTATTTATCAATAATATCAAGTGAAATAAACAAACAATTCTCAAAACAATGATAGGGGCATTAACACACGGCCAGACAGTGGCAAATCTTTAAGAACATTACACATTACATGACACTTAACTACATTGTTGCAAGCATCCAGCATTTTTCTTATTATTCTTAGTACAGTTTCCTTTATGTTAGATATATAACTGCACCTAAAGTGAATACTAAGCTTATGAAAAGTTTACAGGCACAAATGGCAGCTGTCACATGTTGTGATAAATGTTACTTTAAAAAATAAAGGTAACCAAAATTTGGGTCCTTCTGTGTCCATATTAATGACCGTTCAAACCACAGTAATCCCAGTTCTGTCAACTATGATCAGATTTAGTATGAAATTTCAAGGAATATTTGATCTAGTATCGCAAAGATGTGTAGCAGTGACTGCACACAGAAGCCGTAGTGTGTTATGTGCGACCAAGTTCAGAGACATCTCGAAATACTACACACAATTTGAACATTTCAATTAATCCCTGGTACTTGCCTAAGTTTGTCATTTAACTTAAGGGTCTGTGATCAGTTACAAGCACCCTATTTTAGTTTCAATTCCCTCAAGTCTCTCTCAGCAAATATGGCACGATCACTTAAAATGACCTTTGACAATTTTTTTTTTTGTATTAATTCCTGCATAGCTCTTGTGAACATCGGTTACTAGTTTTCTTTTGGACTGAACTAGACTAAATTGTTTTCTTTTAACCCTCCCATGGCTGGGCAGTAACCCCTTTCTGTTGAATGGCTTTTGATTATAATTCTAATTGGACACTCAGTAACACTTGGTAATCAGAGACATCAGTGGTGTCCTAAGTGCAATGTTCATCATTGTGTCCTTCTACAACAGGTCAAAGTTCACATGAAAATCCCAAATTGTCAAACAGCCAGGAAATCTCAACTACTTAACATATGGAACTATTGCAAACAAACGGAAAGGAAGTACATTAGATATTAGGAAAAGTG
>KN882377.1:6957-18539 GCA_000934455.1 Apostichopus parvimensis
AATATTTATAAGTTACATATCAACAAGGATTGTCATGACCACAAGTAATGAATATTCATAGGGTTACATACACTGCCATTCATAAATCCCCATTCATGAATATTTATAAGTTACATAAGTATATGCATGTAACTATGAAAGCATACACTTGGTATTAAAGTGTTTGTTCTTTGTATAATATATGAAGGCGATTCCCAAACTGTAGTGACTGGTTGCTTATAATGTTATTTTGAGTTGTGTATACTTAACACAAATATTACATAAATGAACTTTTCAATGCAAGTGGTGTACTAACATTTTAATTCTTTCAAAGATACAACAGGGTCGGCCAAAGATGACTTCTGTTTCATGAAAGGTGTCATGAAATATTCATGAAGTTATATTAAGGAATATTTTCAAATAAACATCGTAAAGTATCGATTCTTACGCACACAGATAAATGTAGAAACAGTCAAATCTAGTGATTGCTCTTTCGCTAGACACAATATCTAAATCTCTTTGTTCCCTTGTATGTTGCATTATCAAACATCAGTGCAGAGAAAAACCAGCAAGTCCACAAATTTATAAAAAAGAAGAAAAAACATTTTTCTTTTCACCAGTAAACGATAGTAATGGATGTATGAAACACAAAATTTCTCTCCACTCTGCTGCAAAGAATGAAACCTAAGTACGATAATTAGCTAATCCGTATCTGCCTGTTTGAAGCAAATCACGACTACATTAATAACAGATTATGGCAAACAGATTATGGCAAGCAAATGAAGTCCATCTGCTTACTCATGAGACCTGATGTGATAGGACGTGCTGTCTTCCTTGTCAAAGTCCATCCGCAAACATATGTCATTGTAATCCTGTTTAAAAAAAATTAAGAGAGGCAAGGTTAAAAACTGGTTCTCATTTAACAAAAAAACTAAACACAATCATACTGAAAACCTCTAGACATTTGTTTTTGAGCTTATGTGGTGGGGGAGGGGGGGGGCAGTGGAAATTGGAGGAGAGGAGGGATAGGAAGAGGGGGATATACTATTTTAGGAGTTTCACAAATGCACTGGAATGTTAAATTTGAGCTAAAGAATTTGTGTGTCTCAAATCAAACAGGTGCAGTAAACTTCAATTTGCTTTTCTACCCGAAGTATTTGTTGTTTTGTAAAAGTGAGTCTGTGATATGAAGTCAATATTAACCAGCCTGATTATTGCTTGCTGAAATCAAAAGAGCTGACACTCTGGTGACACTGTAAGAATATGTTGATGGTCACTAAAGAGGTGAACGATATAAATTGCCGTACGACAGTTTGTGAATAAGAAGCAATTTAACAATTTTCACTCTTTCTCACTTTCGGTTTACTGGAATGCTTTTATTCGATATCCTGCTGTGGGACGGTGCTGGGTACCCTTCTTGACTTGGTCATGCATGGTAATTTAAAACTAATCATATTAAAACTGGAGAATGTGTAAAAGTAAGTTGGCCTGACGTTTCAATCCTAGCAGGATCTTCTTCAAAGGCTAAATGACAAGTAACAGTAACAGAAGGGACAAAAACACACACAAAATACAGACAGGTTAAATAGCATGGTGTACACAAAGAGATAGATGTAAGGGGATTAGTAGTAGACAAGGGATGGAGAGAAGAGGAGAGGAGGGGAAGAGGAGAGGTAGGAGATAAACAGTGGAGGGACAAAGAGAGGATTAAGGGAAGGGGGTAGGGAATAAACTGGAGAAGGACAAAGACAGAAAGGGGTGGAGATAAAACTGGTCAGTTTCAGGAAAAGGAAAGTTCCGGTTCGAATATTTGGAAGAGAGCTGAACGGAATATATAAGAGTTAATTTAACTGTACCTGGTTTCTCCTTTCGTATTCTTCTACGTGAGCGGCCAGATGTGAATTGATGAAACAGAAGGTAGTATTATGAAATTTAAGTCTCACTCCGACACCACCTTTGTTACCCTAAAGAAAAGCGGGGAAAGAAAACGAAGGAAAACAATTCATTTTCTTAAACCCCCAAAGTTATTTGTAATTCTGAGATGTTATTTAATTTTTGCAGGAGACAAAAAACGGAAATCACAGAACGAGTAAAAGTAATTTTCACTTAATTGTAAACCACCGCAGAGATAAAAACTTTTCGTAATTCCTGTATAACACTTCGGAGACTACCGAAAGTGTCTCGTGTTCTTCTAGCAGTTACAGCAGATGAGTCATTTTTCGACAATTTTTAAGATACGTTTCTCAGAAAGAGATTGACGTCGTTAACGCCGTCTTGACTTTAGCATTCAATTACGATTTTGATAGAAAGTGCCACCCTGGGTACTTAGTTCAAACGGGGAAAACATTTCATTTTGAGAGTATGTACTCACCATTTTACCCATGATACCTGTACCAACGGTTTCACAGATGACTTCTCGAACAAACTTTTGGTGACATTCTCTCACATAGACTAACAGCATCATGCCAACCAATCTAACCAGCTTGATCTACAGAAATGAAAAACAAATGAAAAACAAAATTATGGAGTGTTAGCTCAGTGGTTAACGCCGGTGCCTTCCAATCATAAGGTCCCCGGTTCGAGTCACTCCAAGATTAATGTATGTCGTCCAGTTACAGAGTTGTTGACAATTGACAATTCATAATCATGGACGTTAAATATGAATCTAAGAGACTGACTTCGGTCAGCTTGCGGCTTTGATAAGCCAATGATGGCTTCTAGCGAGTTCCTGCTTGTAGGAGGATCTAAAATACATACATACATACAAAAAACATGACACCATGGAAGATAGATTGCCATAAATTTTCCCCATAATGTCATAATTCTCATGTAGAAATTTATATTGATATGTCTGATCCAGTTTTCACATAATGGCCAATTGCGTGGAAAGAGGGGAGGGATAAAACTTTAAAAAAATATTAAAAAATTCTCGACATATTCTGCCTTTTCAAAGCAAAGCCCTGCTTTGGGCCTTCATTGTGGTAGGCAAGAATGTTGATAGATGTGTCAGTTATTGATTGGTTGATGCTGAAGACTTATCACTGAATAATTACAACAAAGGCTGACTTTGATGAGAATAGAAAAGTCATCAAAGTATGACAATTTCCTACAACGGAAAATTCAGTTGCAGTACGGAGAAAGATTGACTTTGGTAAAAACATGGTGGCTTATAGTCTCTGTAGTTTCATGTTACCGTTATATCCTTACAAACAGGTACAAATTGGCCCACTTTCTGGGAAGGTGACGGGACGGTGAGTGGGGCCACAGGTGAATGAACGTTTTTTAGTGTCATCTTCTGGCATTACGCATGTTCACCTTATAAACTACCAACTTACAATTTTTCTTACAGCATAAGCGGTGATACTCTCTGAGAGGGGGACAGGGGGAGGGGGGAGAGGGGAGGGGAGGCCATTTTAACGAAGGCTTTTCTACTGACTTATAGATTCATTCTACACGAGCAGTGACTGATGCCCTTCATATAAACATGTCTCCATAATATCAAAGGTGCATTATGAACCTTTGCCTCCCTAGATTGTCAGAAAAACCAAATGAATACATGTCCCGCTATCGTTCCATAAAACGTTTTTTATATTTACTCCAGAATTTTCCTTTCAAATTAATGGCACTCTTCACAGCCCATCACATCTTCTACACTTGACTAATATCTAAAGACTCACAAGTTTGTACTTTGCGTCCTGATGGAGAGCGCCCTCTACAGCCAATCGCCACTCCTCCTCCCTCGTGGAGTCGTTGAATAAGAACGCCTCTTTGCTGAGGTCCAGCTCTTGAAAGCCGATGGCGTACATGTCCGGGGCCATGGCGTCGCTGTACAACCAATCGGTGAGCAACTCTACCGCATTCTGACCGTTAACATTCCAAGTACCTATAAATAACCTGCGGGAATGTCGGAATTGCCAATTTAACAACAAAAACAGCAACAACAGCATCTTTATCCAGTTATACAGTCTACACTCTTGTATACTTATCATCACATCGCTGCAAGGTGGCACATCTATTCATTGTTAGCATGTTTGCTTTTATTAGTGCTAGTAGTTGTAGTAGCCTCGTAGATAAATTCGTAAATTTTTGATTTACTATGAAGGATTTTAAGAAACGTTTTAGATTGAGAGTTGTTCACAGTTTTTGTTTGGTAGATGTTTCAACGTGATTAGACACCACGTTAAGACACGAAAGAATAATTAAAGACAGTGCACCATGGAGAAAGATTTGTTTTGACTGTATTCTGCGATGTAAAAATGACAGTGTCATAACTGTAACAGAGTAATCCAGTGGCGGAGCTAGGGGTATTGGTCAGGGGGGCGAGAATGGTCTGTAGGGGCACTTTTGACACTATCTAAGCTGAGCGCCACCACAGGTTGGCGCTGAGCGTACAGTGGCGGAGCGTCCATACAGTCAGGGCATCCGCCCCCCCTGACTGTATGGATGCTCCGCCACTGGAGTAATCGCATTACTCGCGAGAAGAGCTATGCGATTAATCGACTACAAAGGAAAGAGTTGACTATCAGGACTGCTACACTGCATGCAAACAACTGATTGGGGCATCAGAATACTTATTTTGCTGGTTCGCATGCATCAATGTCAGAAGACGTAGTTAGTAGCTTGCTTAATCAAATAATTTGCAGATGTAACAATCTGGAGCCAAATGGAGAGGCGGCTAACTGGCAAGGCTATTAAAATTTCAGATAATCCAACATGCTCGTCTACTGTATTTAATACGCATCACAGGGACCGTGGCCGGTCGGAATAATCTGAGAAAATATTCTGAGAACGTCAATCATGGATATGAAGGTAACCATCAGACATTTATAGATATTCTATATAGGAAGAATACCAAGGAGGGTGGAGGCATTATCCATTCCTTGGAAGCTGGGACAGATAATATTTCTGGTCAAAATGGTTTCATTACCTGAAAGGTTCTAGGTAGGTATAGTCCTTCTCTCGCCTCTTCAGCACCTCCTCTCTGATTCCGGCCGGAGTCACGATTCCTGTATATGCAGTGACTTCAGAGTACTCCTCTCCAGGGTTACTGTCAGGAAAAAGAAAAGAACGTTAAAGATGATGAGGTTCCCACGATTGTGGACGAGACGGGTCGAAGTCGAACTAAAAGTTACGATTAAAACATGCCAGCACTCGGTGTTCAAACAATTTAAAGCAGCTGGCTCCTATTATGCAAATATATGCAAATGTTTAGCAAATATCGGCATGCAACATATACAGATAGCTTTTGTGCACTTCTATCGGATTAAGTGTAAACCATGACCTCAGTAACTTTTCAGTCTTAGATTCATTCAAAAGTCAGATGAAGCGATTGTTTAGAGCTACGGCATCCGCAGACTAGTATGAAACTGTTTTAAGAATTTTCACTTTGATTAACATCGATTCCATTTTCAACGCTAGCTGGTTTCATTCCAAACATTGATCATTAGGTGAAGGATTCAATGGACTGTGGCTAAGTCCTCATGCACATTCCCGGGTCGTGACCCCAAAAACCTTTGGATTCCGTTCCAAAATACTCAAAAGTTGTCACAGAATTTCTGATAATGAGTTGAACAATTCTGATATTGTGTTATCATTTTAACTTAACATATTGAGCTAGTTTGGGAGTCACTATGTAGTCAGTCCCTTTCATACTTGTAAACCTACTTGGATCAATTCAAATGAACTGCATAAAAACTGAATTTACATATTGTACATGTCAACAGATTACTGCATAAAAACTTATTTAACATATGGTTCATGTCAACAGATTAGGAGCAAAACAAAAACAAAACAAGAAACAAAAACAAACAAACAACCAAAGATAAACAAAAACAAAAACAGACAGTAAATGTCTTTGTCAGAAGCAGTAACTATGGTAATCTTTTACATACAGGTCATCAACATTGTCCCCAAATATGCTAGAAATCCCCAAATATGCTAGAAATTCAGATAAATGGTCATCCATGACCAATTTCTAACGAGCAGTTTTACTGCCAGTCAAAGCATACATGCAGACACTGAGACACCTAATTGTCTTTAAACTTTAAAATTCCTGCATGACTGTGAAAAATGCAGAAGAAAACAGAACCCCCACGGAAGTACTTTTGAAAACTTGTAGTAAATTTGTAGCATGCTAAAATCTGGGTGGGGGGTGGGGGGGGGGTGGGCAATACCGTGGCCTTAAACATTCAAACTTTAGTGTACTAATTGTTCACAAATTATGTGACCAGTTAACAACAGTCTCTCGTACAATTTTGTGCTTGCTTGCATGCATGCCCACTACCAACTTAACATTTTTCATATTACAATTATGTGTAATACTTACTCATCTGCTATCTGATCTATGTAAAACTTGCTGCTGGGCGGCTTCTGAGGGCGGGGTGGTGGCAGTTTGGGGGGCTGGCTGTTTGGTTTGTAGTAACCATCCTCAAACCTCATGGCATCTTTGCCTTTGTCCAGCCTGTCTTCATCTAAGAAGATAAAATGACGAAGAGATGCACAACATATCTTCAATTTCAAAAATAAGAGCAATTTTTCTTGGAACAAAACACAAAGAACACGGAGGTTGCCTGACACATTTTTAAATCAAAATAATTGAATAACCAGAAAATTGTACCATCAACCATCCCTCCCTCCAAAGACCATCCCTCCTTCCAAAGACCTATCCCTCCTTTGTTAAAGACCCTCCCCCAAAGACCCTCCCCCAAAGGCCCCCCCAAAGGCCCTCCCCCTCCAACAAACCCTTTTGAAAAAAGATCTTACCTATGCTCAGTTTATAAAATGGTATAGAAAATCAATTGCTAGTTTAGGAAGGATATTTTAATAAACGAGGAATAATGACTACAAAAGTTTTCCAAAACAATTATACTGAGAAGTCACATCCCAGTGACTGATCAAACTGTTGCAAGCTTGCGAGCTATCTACAAGAAAAGCTGAAAAATAGAACAAACTAATAAGTCTTAAAAATATGTGAATATCTTAGAGATAATAGCCGACCGCAAAGACTGTATGTGACCCAACCTGATCCAACCATCGTAAAATAAGATAATCTTGGATAGGCTTGCAGCGTGCATGTGTTAGGCTACCACTGATCAACATCGTTGGTCGGCGACACGGTATATGTAGCATTTCCCCGACTGACAGTTGGCAGTGTTCATCAAATTTTGAACTACGAAAGCCCAAATTTCAACGAATGTTACTAATCACGAGTAAGTAATTTTGCATTTGACTTTTAATACATGAGGGAGGTCAGGGGTCATTCAGACTGTTGGTATCAGTCAAGAGACGATGGTTCTCGATCAGAATCGAAAACTAGATCGAGAGGGTCGAGTCGAGTAGGGTCGTTTTCTGTCACGGCAGTGTGCGGCAGGCTTAGCGTTAATTAGGAAGCAGAAGAAAAATGCAAAGAGGAGGAGATGATGTTCCTCTACCTGAAGATGATGATGAGGATGAGGAGGATGAAGTAGAAGAGGAAGATGACTGGCGCAGAGGGTGACCTGAAAAAACAGAATTTAACGACGACCGTTATGATTGCAATCGAAACAACAGAAAGACTTTTTAAGAAAAGTTGCACATTTATATCAAGTTTCATTGCAATAACAAAACTCGTATAACATAAGCACATATCTGGATAAAGACTTTTGCAGAAAAGTTGCACATTTATTACAGATATGAATGCATTTTTATCAAGTTTGATCGCAATAACAAAACTATTATAACATAAGCACATATCCGGATAAAGAATTTTTCAGAAAAGTTGCACATTTATTACAGATATGCATTTTTATCAAGTTTTATTGCAATAACAAAACTCATATAACATAAGCACATATCTCGATACCGTTACATCTGAGGAAGTAACATATTTGGTTACATCACCAGTATTCGGCTGCTCCTACCTTTTTCAAACTTTTTAATATAATATAGAAAAATATGTTTCACACAATGTTGATGTATTGTTCAATTCCATCACTGGGAGCAAAACTTGTTTTTATTTTTTTAAACTAAATTTCATCCTTTTTAGTGTAGTATGGGTAGACTGAAGACCGTTTTTTTTTTTTAAACTTTAACTTTAACTTTAATTTTTCCTCGACGGTTGATTTCTGTACTGTAAAACTGTGGCAAATTCAGTGCAAAAATGCTGCTTCATTGTGGTTGAAGACTAGAAGTAAACATTAGCTAAGACTTTACTAAGATGGCATTATGATAGGAAAGAATAAATCACGGAGGTTTTTCCTGACTTCGAATCGGTAATTTATGCAGTATAAAGACAATAGGGATATTCTGTGATACAAATTCACATATAATTATCAATCTACTTTGCACTTACACAACATCCTCCCCATATATATGTAACAGTGTTACTTCAGCATATCTCAAAAGTTTTGAACAGGTACTAAATTAACATAATACTGTACTGGTTACCAAACCTAAAGAAAATGCAACAATTTTCCAGAGCCAGAGCAAAATCTCCTTAAAGACCCCCCCTACGGGTACCTTTTCAATTTGTTTTGTCTGTAAGGGGGCAGCCCAAAGACAAATTCGCACAGACTGAATGGACAGACAGACTGACAGACATATAGAACAAAATCAACCAAGAAACAAAGTTTCCATCAAACTAACTTTCTAGCTTCCTAGAGTATTCTCACCGACAGATATGAAACGGCAACACGCTTCCAAAAATCATTACGTTCATGATTTCCTTCGATGTGGAAGAAACCGAAAGATAAACCAAAGCCCACTTTAGGTGCTGACAACTGCCAACAATCATTTGTCGAAGAGACGAAAGAATATTTGCGAGGAAAAGAGAGTGACAAACGATACATCCAAAAAAGGATTATAAACGAAGCAGAAAACCGGAGCAGACAGATGACATGCTTTAACACGGACGGGGTGCAGCAAGTAAGCTTATTTTTTGTTTTTAAGAACTAAAACTATACTCAAAGTATAGTCGGACAGTAGGGATAATGATAGAACAGAGAAGTCACTTTGACTGGCACAAAGTTTAAGAATTAAAGTTGGAAATTACTTTCAAAGTTAAAAATGAAATCCTTGACTATATTTTATTAGCATTCATAATCTTTTGATGTCATTTTTGAGGCAAATGAAACTTCCATGTTTGATACTCAAAAAGTGTTTTTAAAACAAAATATATATATGCACTGATCCTTGTGAATACTGTATTTCACCTCAAATGACCTTTGACGAGTGAGAAAAAGTGAGTGTATCATTCTTGACAATTTTGTTAACCGAGTCCATGGAATAGGCTGCCATAGGTTGTACTGTACACCCGCTTATGTCCGATCATACGTTAAGTCACATTTTGATGATTTTCTAGATACAGAAAAAAGTCGACGGGTTCGGACTGACTCACTGACAGATTTCAAATGTATTGGAGGGTAAATCAGCAAAACGATTTATAATACAACAGTAAAAATTTGAAGAACATCTCCAATGACCACATCACAGACTACCTACTGTGATCCACTTTCTGGAAATTGGGTGGGCTAAGCCAGTCAAAATAGGTTTAACACAGTCAAATCGTTAACCAGATCTCGATTTAGGGACAAGATAACCAAGACGAGCTTTTCAACTAACGATGTGAAATAATCTTTCTCTTAAAGATAAAATGTTAGATGGTCTGCCATCTGAATATCACTTTAGCCATTTAGGTCCCTGATATTCAAACTTGTTCGGCTTGTTGACCCCAATTTTTGCCTTTATCATCTTCGCGACCCCCTAGTTGTGGATGTTGTGGACTGGGGTAGGGGTTTTAATGAGACAGAAGCTTCCCCCTTACCATCTGAGACCTTTATTTTGGAACTTTCTGAAGTAGTTCATTTGTAAGAAAACATTGGCATTTTTTTTTTTCAACTTCCAAATTTAAGGGGCCACCCTTCATATATATTTCTTTTGCGAACCTAGAAAAGTAAGCCCCTCCCCCAGTTCAAATAGCAGGTCTCCACGTTATACAGTAGCCACTTGGACGAGTATCAACATGTCCAGCAAAATAGCCCTTTACAACTCGCTGTGAAGTAAAATTTTAAGGCCACTAATAATGGACTAAGTTGTAAACATAAAACATCAATGAATATTGGTATTTGATCGGCGCAAATCCTCAGAACATTGTGTCTTTTGGAAACGGTATTTAGATTTCTTACTTGAGGTGACTTGTCTCGGCTTGGGAGGTGTCGGGTGAATGTACTCTGAGAAGTCTTGACGAGGAGCCGAGGAGTTCTTTGGGGGACTAGCCGCGAGGTTTGCGTAGGGGTTGCTCTCCACGGAGGCGTCCCTAGGGGGCGAAGATCCCTCTCTGGTCATGCTAGCGTAGTCCGATTCGGGCATGGCGGCGTAAGTGTCGAAGAATCCCCCATCCATGGTGGCCGCCGTGAGGTTGATGAAGTCCCGATGCATTTCGCCGGGGCTGAGGACCGATTGACTCCGGGGCTGGGGCGGCCTCGGTGCGGGCCTAAGTGGGATGAGGTGGGTGGTCGCCACCGTCTGTCGGTTCTTCCTGGGTTCTTCAAGGCTCGCGTTAAATGATGTCATTCCAAACGGGTCGGTAGTGGGCTCCTTGACTTGCTTCGCCGGTTGCATTCTGGACTGGTACACTTTTATCCAACCGAACTGTGGTGAAATACCTCGCTTTATTTTTTCAAAATTAGCTGGAAAATGCGGCGAAAAAAGGGGAATGAAAGAATGAAAATGTCAGGACTGACATGGCTGACAATGTGAATATATATTTATGTGTATACAGTATATTGCATGTGATATGAAGATGCACGGTACTGTAATATCAATGTCCATTAAATGAGCTTTTTGGTTGCGTGTAAAGATTTGGATTTGATTAATATAATACATGAGTGTATCTTTTTCTTCGAGTGGAAACTGCGGTAAGTGAAAGAGACATAAAACTGTCAGTTATGAGAGAAGCAAAAAATAAATAAATCAACTCCCCAGGCTCTTAGCAAAAAGTAAACTGTATCGAGGTCAGTACCACTAGCTACTACAATCTATTGTACACCTCGTGTACAGTATATTAAATGTGTCAGGGGTGGGGGGAACAAAACAAGGTGGGGGTAGATATATTTAAATCTAGAAGCTTGTAGCGAAAGGGAGTAGAACCAGCCACTTTACACTAATATGGCACACACAGTGGTCTGCATATAACTGTAAGGGAGAGGAGGGACGGTATTATTTGAGGAACTAGACAGAAATGATAGTTACACTGTACAGTATGACTGGATGCCATACTGTGGCATATTAGTACTCTCGTATAAGTGCAATATCCAGGCTCTTAAATTAAATTATGACCATTGCTTTTGTTTTCAAAGAGAATGTGAAGCATGCTACCCATCACAAGTATTCTTTTATAATAGTTAACAATTAGGCAGGCTAAATGGATCTATCAATATATTGATGCAGTTCCTTCTATTACTTCCCATACATACATACATACATACACACACACACACACATACACCCATACATACATACATACATACATACATACATACATACATACATACACACACATACACACACATACACGCACACATGTTTGTATTACATTCAGACCGAGGACCCCATTGTATTTTCCATTG
>KN882378.1:63461-77546 GCA_000934455.1 Apostichopus parvimensis
GGCTAGAAATAATGTGTGGGTCAATTCTAACTCGGTTTTCGGTCGTTAATTGTTGATGTAGCCTACCAGGTAAAAGGTTGAAATGACTTTAAACGGATCGACTTTAACATTTATCAAATGACCAATAAATCAGAGGGGAATTTTCTGGTGGCCAGAACCGTATATCAATATACGGCATATACTGCTCTGCTGGTGGCGAATGAAACGACTTGGGCAAGTCTCAATTACGCAATCAAAACAAACGAGCTAAACATTTGAATCCGCCTATAAAGAACTGTTGCACTTCCTTGGTTGTTCGGCGTGAGTTCCCAGCAGGTACAGTAATGGCTTACTAAATAAGAAGATACTGCAACATTCTCCAGATGGTGAACATGATACTGAGAGAAACAGAGTATATCTCAACTGTCAACGCAAACATTCCACGTATGGCGTAGGCCTACGTTCCTTCCATAGGCTTCCTGTTTGTTAACGTTAGGCTATGCACATACAATTGTAGAGGGTTGAACTTGAATTTAGTCTAGTATTGGGCCTATATAGCTAGGCCTATGTGTAGCCCCGGCCTAGTCCAAGTAATATAGTAGCAATTACTATATGATCTAACGCCAGAATAAAGATAAAACATGACATAGGCTCTGCTTAAGCATGTACTTTTAGTGTAGCTGAAGTGCAGTACTACAGTAATACTACTAGGCCTAGTTGAAAAAAAATACTTTGATCACAATTTACATTTACTTATTGAAATCCTACTCTTTTAGTACTCTAGAGTTATTTCCTGTTCTGGAATATTTTGCATAAGTTCTAACTTGAGAATAGCAAAGGTTAAGTGAACGTCAAGGTTTCCCAGAGAATGAGATTTTACATTCCATATACATATGTGTTATTGTAGTTGTGTCACCCAACATACTGCAGCATTTTACACCACCCTTTCTAGTTCAAGATATCTTGTTATTGTAACAAGCTCATTTACCTGTATATGTACCTGCGGCTTTAATATAAATTATATTAAAGCCTGTTCCATAGAACTATTGAAAGGTTTCAGATACCAAACACTATAATCCAATTACTAAATTGAAAAATATCTGCAATGATTGGAATCTATTGGTATTGCTGCCATGGTATCTTTGCTATGTGTGAGCTTTTTTTCTAGAGTCATTTGCCAGTGCATATATCTGAATAAGTAATTTTATTATATTATTATTTCACTTTTGTTTTAGAAGTCACTGAGGCTAGAATGGCTCCATGATGTAGTTATTCAGCCATAGGAGGACACCCTCTAATGAAGATGAAGACAGAGACTGTACTGGATAGAGGAGATCAGGACCTATGAGCCTATAAAGCTTCTTTCAGTATCCTACATTTCTTGACGCACAGAATGACACAGTAATGGTAAGGAATTACTACAGTGGGCTTGTTTGTTGTAACTGATTTCAACAAACTGCCTTAAAGTGGGTATTTAATTGATTTGTTTCAAATTCTGAAAGTGAACCTAAAGTACCATTCCAAATATTTGTCTCAAAAACTGCACTTTCCTCCCCCCCCCCTTTCTCAATCCCCCATTCAGACCATTACTGGATCATCCATGGATGCAAATAAGGAAAAACAAAGGCCCCTACACATGAAGTAACTTTTGTCACGTAGCCATAGGATAAACAATGGCAGATAATAACTTTCCTGTTATAATTGTTCCCTTTCTTTCAATTGAAATATCAGTCATAACCTGATGGTTTATCCCCTTACATAATGATGAAGTCAGTATTGTATATTTCTCTATTTGGTGCTAATACATAGCCAGTAAGTTGAAACTAGATAGTACGTGAGGGTAATATGCAATTACACTATGTTCAGAAGATTACTACTACTGTACTACAGCAATCAATTCAAGAAACTAATCTTAATGCTTTCTTGTGTGCTTTAGGTGTGTGTGCTTTAATATACCAGAGCCGCCTGAAGGTGGCAGGGGGGTGGGAGGGAGTGAGGGGGGCAAGCATGGTTGAGGTGTTTAATTCCCCTGTCACGCCTTATCAATATCATATCAGGATGACATGTCTTCCTTGCATATTTGAGAGCTAAATATTGTTTAAAATAAACATATATCAACATTTAGAGGGCGTGTAACACATATGGAAGAACTGGTATCCATAAGGGGTGATCACTTCCCCCTCCCCCCCTAATGGAAATTAAAATAGGAAGAAAAACAATTCTCAAATGCTACAGCGTCAGGACTTTCCCCCCTGGGCTCCCACGAGGGCTTTTAATTACAGTGAAATTTTATTTCTTTTAGAGATGTATTTATGTGCTGCAAAATCACTATCAGAGAACATTTAAATATCTGAAAAGTGAAAATATCTCAGCTGAAGTCCCCAGGACTCCCACCAGGGCTTAGAAAACACAATTTAATGTCTCCGTCCGACATGTATGTACTGTACATGTATGCTTTAAACTTAATAGAAGAGGACAAGAAGTCTCAAATAAGTTACATCTTCCAGTCTCCAGAGCCCCCTGGACCCTGCTAGGGCTCATCTATGTATTCCATAGAGTAAAATAAGAGTAAGTATTCCTATTATTGACATGTCCTGGTGTGCTCAAAACTGCTAGCAGGTTCCAAACTATGCGAACATACTGAAACTTTAAAAAGATTTGCAGTACCCCTGTAGGTCTAGCCACTATAAACAGATAACACATATGTAAATACTTCCTACTCATCTGAGTATATACATAGCCTAATAAAAAAATAAACATTGCACAGCCAGTCACTGCAGTTGGTCTCAAAAATGTTATTCGGTCTCAAAATTGATCAAATGTTCACCGACCAGCTGGGCACAGTATTCTGTACACCTTTGATGATGTGAAATCTGGATAGAGACCCCCATAGAGTAGTTTAACTAGGTCAATGTAGCCAATGCTGTCTCCAGGGGACTGGTGCCATTAAATACAGAAAAATTATATAAAAATCACCCATCCACCAAAGCTCATCTACTAAAATAGATAAAATTATCTCCTAATGACCTCCAAGTGGAAATTCAAAAGATATCCTGTCCTCAACAGGGAAATAGAGATGCAAAATGTCTCAGTCAAGCCCAAACCATGGTTGGGTTTGTGTGAAGTTGAACTCTCCTTTGGGAGCTCATTTATGTTGCTGCATCACTCCTTTACATATGCCAATTCCCCCAGACACCTGGCAATCCGGTCCAAGTTTGATTGTTTACTGGAAAATTATGTTGACACTTACATGGTTATTGGAAACTGAAGTGTACTTTCATTCCTCTGGATTTTGTGTGTGTGAATGTCCATGTATACAGGGTAGTTAGCTAAAGACATGCACATATCTATTTCTGACGGACATTCTAAATATCTACTATCATTAAAACTTTTAAAATTCTCATTCACATCATTTACTTTTCTATCATTAGGTTGACTTGAATTATCCTGCAGCCAGTTATTAGGGGATCACCTACTCCACCTGTGGTTACCAGTTTTTGATGGAACTGTTCATGGTGTGCTGACAAGAAAATGAATGGTTCATCATCTGATATTTCTCCATGTGATGGTAATCACATTAATGGTTAGTGTAGAACAGTGGAGTTGACTGTTTTAAGCATTTGCTTAAATATTGGAAATATGATTTGAAACGTAATTGGAAAGTAAAATACAAATCACCTCCACCTTTTAGATTCATCTCAAACATGTCTATTATATCAGCTAAAGATTGTGGTTGGGTTTGCTTCTCCTTTAAATCTTTGATATTTCCTCCAAACTCATGATAAACTGTCGCACACCAGTTCTATTATTCACAATCACATCGTGTGAGGCTAAAGAAGCATTATTCAAGTAAGGTGAACACAAAACCAATGACATTAAGACCAGGCACAGTTCCATGCACAACTGTGTCACCAGACCCACACTTTTTGAAGTACTTGTTCATCGTAAGTTAAAGTATATTATGTTTTGATCACATATTTCACTGGTCACTCAGCTGAAAACTGTAGCCCCCACGTAACCCCTCCCCACTGTTTTCTTCAGGCTCATTATAACTCTGTTTCTCAATTGAATATAAAGCGGACTGTGGATTGCTGGCAGTATTACTTGAAGTTTGACTGAAGATTCACTGCTTGCCTAAATTTCAAATTAATGTTTCATTTTATTTCAAGTAGTTTGGTATTAGTTGAGTAAATTCACTGTGGGAAGCATTTATGAGACCTTGAACTCAATTTTTGCAACTACAGTAGCATACCATATGTTTATAATAGCTGTGTTATTTCTATGTGTTTAACAATGTTACATATAGTTTTTTTTAGAAAATTAGTGTTAAAACAAAGATGAACAACTTCATTGGCATGCTGAACCAATCATGTTAAATGTACCAAACCAGAAAGTGTGCTGATTAATGAAGTATAATCCAAAGGATTGCAAACATGTTACCAAGTTTAGCCTATTGTTATGTTAATGGATACATATTCAAAAATTATTCAACTTGAAAATCAAAAGCGCCTTACAGTAAACTGAATGAATCTGCAATTGTTGAGTTCAGGGACACCAAGTCATTTTAACATTAGCTTATATATCTGTGAGCAATAGAATAACTGTCGAGTAATTGGTAAAAAGGCAAACGCAATAACAAGGGTTTTTGGTTCCTTGCTTTAGCAAATGAACTTATGTAGTCAGGTTGGCGTGTGTATATGCGTGCGTTTGGTTTTATATCTGACCGAGGACTTGAACAAAAGAAATCCAGGTCCTCGGTTGTGATTTCTAAAGAATCACCACGTCCTCCGAAGAATTATATTTTATGGGGTATTGTTAAGGTTAGGGTACATGGATTTGAACAATGGAAAATACAATGGGGTCCTCGGTTGGAATGTAATACAAACACGTATGTGTATATGTGTGTGTTTATATGTGTGTCTCTGACACTTGCTTGGGTACACTGTAACTCAACAAGAGAAAGTTGGACTAAACTCAAACTTGGTGTACATATCCGCCATAGTGAGAAGGTGTGCCCTATTGTTTTTGGAGCCTGTGAAGGTCATCAAAGGTCAGTCAGAGGCCAAAAACCAAAATGTTAAAAACAGCAATAACTCCCATTAACAGGGTCCAACATAGTTGATATTTTGGGAGTAGTTGTAAATGGGGTAAGTGATCGTTTCCAAATGCGGTTAAGGAATTTGCCAAACATAACGGTCATCTTGATCCAAGGTCAGCAAAGGTCAATTAGCGGTCAAAAACTAGTATTTTTGCAATAACTTGAGAATCAAATGTCCATCAAGGTTGGGAGTTACTGTACGCTATTGTAACTCAATTGTCGACCTGCAATTGGGTGACCTTTGACCTTAGGTTGACCTCCAGTGACCTGTATTAGTTTCTTTTAAGTTGAATATTTGAATTTTTGTTGCCATATTCTGATCTGAATTGTCCATAAGTTGACTCCTCTGCAACCTTTGTGAGCTAAGTTATTAGAGTTCAAGGTTTGGTTTGGTTTTGTTAAAATTCTTAATAAGTACAGTTAGGATGATTCTGTGAGTTCTGTAAAAAGGGCCAGCTCTTGCTCATATTAGACACCAGGTCCTCAACATGTCCTCAAAAGGACCAACGATGGATTTGTGATATTTCTGGCAATACTATTGTGTACATCGAACCACATCACAATTTTAGGACAGTGCTGCTCCCTTGTAAATATTCTTTTCAAGCAAGGAACCCTATTACCCTTGGGCAATTGTTTTTGTTTACATTAAGGCATCTAGTTCTGATATTCTCAATATAAAATTAGAGACAACTGATTCTTAATGCATTTGTCTTTATCTCCTCATTAGGTCAATATGGATTAATCAGACGTTCTTTGGGGGTCACATGATGTGTATCTTGCACAGAATGGTTTACAATATGCTGGTGGTAATGGTAAGTGTATAATTAGTGTATAGTAGAACAGGTAAGCTGGCTTGTAGTTTTAATTAGATTTGAATCAATTATTCATGTGACCCTCTGTATTGCCAGCCTTACTTCTACAACAAATAATTGGGATTATTTTCTTTGATATAAACCCTAGATTTACCAAGGCTAAGTAATTTTTTATAATTTAATATGTGACATACTTCTCCATCATTCTGTTTCAATGAAGACATTCATTAAGTGAGTTTGTTACTATATGTTAGAGTGAATAACACCCTGCACAATTGCCTCAGCAAGTGAGTCAGCAAACTGTTCCTATAATCACACTGTCTGAAGCATGTGTGCTTCCACTTGCTATAAGTTACATATGTCACAATTAAGCCTTTGTTTAATATAATGTAAAATGACTAACAAAAAACATTCCTTCTTTTCCATCCTAACCTTTCCTACCACTCCCTTCTCAGTGCTTCCAAAACCAAAGAAAATTGATGTCAAATTAAAATCTGAAGATAATCTAGTCTTTATGCCATTTGCCAATGAGCTATATAATAAGGGATTGTAAGTGGTTCTTTGGTTGGTTTACTGTAATGTGTGCATATATGTTGTTGTTAGTCAGTAATACAAGACATACACATAGCTTCTGGACCCTATGCATGTCCTCAGAGTATAAACCAAAGTAAATCAGAATTCCTTTCTTAGCCATTGTTCAATAGTGTTGAAGGATTCTCTTAATGTGTTCTGTCTAAGCTGTAAATTATTGCACTTCAGTTGTTTTACTGGCCACTCAATATATATTTTCCAACAAACTCAAGCACATATGCTTTCTACATGTATTTATTGTTGTACTTCTATTAATTATAGCTCACAAATTTGGTAGAAAAACTCCAGCAATTGTCAAAAGATTTGTTGGGAGGGGGGGGGGGTGATCCTTCAAAATTCTTGGGAGGTAGCATGGAGTTGATCAGTTAGCACTAGTAGTGTTGTAAATAACTAATTATGTTGATTAGGCAAAGGTGCTTTGAATAATGATATTAGTCCTGTGCTTTTATCTATGTCAGTCCAACAAACCCAAATATCAATAAAACACAAGGAAAGACATTGATATCTGTAACAAAAATGATCACAGACCTGATTAATCTTCACCTTGATAAATCTTGATAAATCTAGTGAATGGAAAGTTGAGTTATTTTGTACTTTCTCTTTGACATTCAGGTGATACAGTTATCAACATTTCTTTGGTACATTTCTTCCAAGAAAGTGAAAGAAAATTTCGAGCGGGAACACATCAATGATGATATAACTTCCTTTGTGGATGTGAGTCTGGTGAGTCTTTACATAATAATTTCTCACCAGTCAGTTTGTGAAATGGTAATGGGTTGTGTTGGATACCTTTGATCAAATCTACAAGCCATATGTAGTTGAAGATTGCTTGCTTAATTAGTGCTAGAAATAAAATCAAATGTCCATTTTAAAATTCTACTTGTTTAGTTGTATAGAGCTAACAAACTTGATCAATAACAATTTATTTGACTATATTGTAGTATGCAGTGGTGGAGGGGAGATTTTTACAAAGTGGAGACAGGTACTACCGATGGATAATACCCAAATTAACAGTTCATAAGAAAACTTCTGTAGAAAATAAAGATTGCGCACATGCGAGTAAAGCTAAGTTCATTCTATGATGTACCTTGGATATCAGGGATGTGTTAGAAATTGAGAAACTATTAAGTATCAAGTCTTTGAAGCTATAAGTGTTTTGTCACCTGTAATCTTGGTGTTGTTTTGACTCATTAAAACAATAAACTCAGATGAGAGAGAATAAATTAGGGATTCTCCCGGCATCTGCTACCAGTAATTGTTATCTTTCTATCTTACATCCCTATATAACTAGTATTGCCAATAGTCATAGCTTTTTAATTACTTTTGAATATGCCAGAAGCCATTAGGTGCCATGTCCAATGCTATTTTAGGTGGACTTTAGTAACATTTTACTCTTTAACTCTTTCATTGGTTGCAGGAAATTGTGTTAAATTGCACATACATAATGTTGTATACATTAGCAGGATTGAAAGTTGTATTACACAAAATGTAGTTGTAATGATGGTCAACCCCTCCCTAGAATGGATGTAGGCCAATTTCATGCCCCCACCTCCCCCCCCCCCAAATAAAAAATAATGGGAAATTCAATCGAAAAAGAGGGTACAGCAGGGTGGTAACAATGTATTATTTGTTGGTACTTTAACCCCCAGAATAAAATCAAGGAGCAAGGGGGTGATCCCTCACTTGGGAAGGGACTACTTTTACAAACAAATTCTGAAGTGCAGTATATAAAGATAAAACATTCAGTACAACATACACAGTTTATAAATCTTCAACATTGTTTCAAGTGTGAAGAAACATAGCACCTGTTTTGCCTCTAAATACCCTTCATTTTTACAAATATCTTAAAGAGTGGGGACAGCCCTCCCCTTCACCCTACTTTGGACAAAACATTTTACCCCTTCCACTACAAAAAGGTGGTCAAGCTCCCGGGGTAGAGCCCATTTCATGACATTAAACAATAAGGCCTCAATTATACCTTAAGCCCCTAACTCCTAAAAAAAAACTTGCACATGGCAAAGTGCGGCTACAAGGGTGTCCTTGCAAACACACATAGCTCGTGTGAGTTACTCCCAAGGTTTTCTGACATTCTGTTACATACTAACTGCAACTTATTACTGGTATACTGAGTTTTTGATAAAGCAGTCCAGACCAGTAATTAGGCCTTACTTTGCTTGACTTCAAAGTAACAAAATTTAAAATGTGGTGTTGTGTTAAAAAAAAGATAAACAACTACATTAGCCTGCTGCACAAATCATGTTAATAGTAACAGACTAGAAAGTGTGCTGATCAATTTAGTCCAATCCAAATGATTACAAACATGTTACCAAGTTTAGCCTATTATTTTGTTTATGGATACATTTTCAAAAATGATTTAACTGGAAATTTAAAAGCTCCGTACAATAAAATGCATGAATTTGCAATTTTTTAGTTGCTTCAGGGACACAAAGTCACTTTAGCATTAACTTGAATATCTGTAAGCAATAGAATAAATGTTGAGTAAATATTAACAAGGAGAACTCAATAACAAGGGTTTATATTGTTTACGTTAAGGCATATCCAGTTATTATATTCTCAATATAGAATTAGTGACAACTGAGTCTTATTGCATTTGTCTTTATCTCCTCATTCGGTAAATATGGATGGATTAATCAGTCTTGACGGGTCACATAATAAGGATCTTGCACAGAATGGTTTACAATATGCTGATGGTAATGGTAAGTATATAATTAGTGTATAGCAGGACTGGTGAGCTGGGTTGTAGTTATAATTGGATTTGAGTCTGGGTAGAAAAGTGATTTTCTTACTGCCTAATCCTGTTGGAACAGCAATTGTTTTGAAACTTGCTTGGCCTAAGGCAAGATAAAGGCCACAATCTAACATACATACACCATATATTATGTACTGCATACCATACATTGTATTGCTTAACAATATGTACACAAAGAGGTTCATGTGTTTAAAATACTGGGTCCATTTTGGGTTTGGATGATAATCGAAACCTTTGCATTCATGATGGCGTATGTGGGTGTTTGCGTGCGTGTGTGTGTTTGTGACGTCCAGCTTGTAAACACGATATCTCAAGAAGGGGGTTGGACCAAGTTCATGTAAGGTATGTAGATGTACCACATTGAGTACAAGAATCCTATTGTTTTCTGTAGAGGTCAAAGGTCATTTGGGGTCACATGGGGTCAAAGTATGGACACCTTGTGAACACACATTGAGCACAAGAAGCATATTGTTTTATGTGGAGGTCAAAGGTAATTTGGGTCACCAGGTGTCAAATTGTAGAAACCTTGTAAACACAATATCTCAAGAAAGGAAGCTTGGGCAGACCTCATATTTAATGTGTGGAAGTACCACATTGAGTACAGGTAGCCTATTGTTTTCTGTGGAGGTCAACAATCATTAGGGTCACCAGGGTCAAATTGTGAAAACCTTGTAAACACGATATTTCAAGAGGGGAAGCTTGGGCAGACCTAACTTTTAATATGTACACGTACCACATTGAGTACAAAGGACACGATGAGGGAAGATCAGACCAATTGATATTTCGTGTGTAGAAGTACCACATTACGTACAAAATGCATATTGTTTTTGGTGGAGGTCAAAGGTCATTTGGGGTCACCAGGGCTCAACATGTGAAAACCTTGTAAACACGATATCTCAAGTAGGGAAGGTTGGACCTACTTCATACTTTGTGTGTAATTTTTTTTTATTAAGTACAAGAAGCCTATTGTTTTGGTGGAAGTCAAAGGTCCTTTGGGGTCACCAGGGGTCCAATTGTGAAAACCTTGTAAACATGATATCTCAAGATGAGAAGCATAGGCAGACTGCATATTTAGTGTGTAAATGTAGCACATTAAGTACAATATGTCTATAGTTTTTTGGTGGAGGTCAATGGTCATTTGGGGTCACCAGAGGTCAAATTGTGAAAACCTTGTAAACACGATATCTCAAGAAGGGAATCATGGGCAGACCTCATATTCGATGTGTAGGGGTACCACATTCTTTTAAAGAAGCAAATTTGTTTTTCGTCAAAGTCAAAGGTCATTGGGGTCACCAGAGGTCAAACAGGAAGCCTTCTATGTGAAAGGATGCAAAGACAGACCTACATAATTTCCAATTTCTAGAATTTTTGGAAGCATGGAGGGGGTGTTATATTATACAAGAGATTTGCTATACTGTTTAAAAAACTGTTGGAGATCTTGTTCTGCAATTAATTTTCTTCAAGGCAAGTCATGAAATGAAGATTGTTTCACCCTGGTTAGTAAAAGCTATATAGCCACAGTGACCAAAGGATAGCCACAGTGACCTAATTTGGCATGATCCTATAACCCCTTCATAGCCCATTATACCAAAGGATCATAGTGGTCAAGTCAGATGAGGAACTATTCAATATTTTTCTTTGACAAATGAGTTTTAGTTGTTAATCAACTGAGTTTGCAAACCATTGGCATTGAGTTTCTATTTTCATAATTTATGGTAATGAAGATATATAATGGGATGCAGCTAGTGCATGATACAAGTGCACACTGTTTTTATTGGTTCCTTGCTTTAGCAAAAGGAACCTATGTAGTCAACTTGAGGTATGTCTGTGTGTGTGTCTAGAAAATTGGTTAGGTACACTGTAACTCAACAAGGAAAGTTGAACTTAACTCAAACTTGATATATAAGTCCACCATAGTGAGAAGGTATGCCCTATTGTTTTTGGTGTCTGTGAAGGTCACCAAAGGTCAGTGAGGGGCCAAAACCAAAATATTAAAAAAGTAATAACTCCCATTGGCAGGGTCCGACATGGTTGGTATTTTGAAACTAGTCGTAAATTGGGTAAGGGATCGTTTCCTAACTAACGGTCATGTGATCCAAGGTCAACAAAGGTCAATTAGGGGTCAGAAAACTAGCATTTTGGCAATAACTTGAGAACAAAATGTCCGTCAACGTTGGGATTTACGCTATTGTAATCCATGAGTCGACCCGCATCTGTGTGACCTTTGACCTTAGGTTGACCTCCAGTGACCTGTAATGTTTCTTTGGTTATTTAAATGTTTGTGGCCATATTCAGATCTCGAATGGTATTCCGATCAAAATTGTCAATGGGTTTACCCCTGTGCGACTTTCGGGTGCAAAGTTATTAGAGGTCAAAGAGTGTTTTTGATTTGTTTGAAAATATGCTCATTTTAGGAGATACGGGGCAAAAAAAAGAAAGGTTTGTCAATATTTCGATATATGATACAGCTCTGTGTGCTCTAAAGAGTAACCCCCACCCCACTTCCATCGGACACCTGGTTCTCAAGGTATGAGGGAGGGGGGGAGGCAAAAGTTGGTTTTGATACCTTTTTAACAATAAATATGTGTGTGTACATAAGAGCACAAACAATTGTAGGACAGAGTGCACTTCATGGGGAACATTTTTGATAAAAACCGTCAGGTCATCCAAGGTCACTCAAGGTCACGTATGAGCAAGAAACTGCCTACTTATGCTAATATTTGCAAGAGCTTCCATTGACGAAGTCTGACATGGCTGATACATAGAGACATGGTGTGAATGAAGTAGGGGCAGATTTTCTAAAGTAACCGTTATGTGATCCAAAGTCACCAAAGGTCAATTGTGGGTCAAAAACTAGTATTTTGGCAATAACTTGGTACAAAACTCCAACTGACAGTGTCCCATATGGTTGATACTTTGGGACTAGTTGTGAATGGGGTAAGGGATCATTTCCGAAACATAACAGCTATGTGATCCGAGGTCAACAAAGGTCACGTAGGGGTCAAAGGCTAGTATTTTTTCAATAACTTGAGAACAAATGTTGGGAGTTGCGCTATTGTAATCCAATAGTCGACCCGCATCTGGGTGACCCTTGACCTTAGTTTGACCTCAGGTGACCTTAACTAGTTTCTTGGGTTATTTGCATTTTTGTGGCCATATTCAGATCTCAATTGGTCTTCCGATCAAAATTGTCCATAGGTTGACCCCTGTGCAACCTTCGTGTGCGAAGTTATCGGAGGTCAAAGTTTGTTTTGTATTTTAGTATTAAAGTACTGTTAGGATGGTCATACAGACTTGTTTTTCTTAATCAACTGTCTTACTACATATGACTAAGAGATCAAAAGGTAAAAGGCCAAATCGTAAAAATATGCTTATTCTGAGAGATATGGGGCAAGACAAAGGGTCAATATTTCAATTATATGATAGAACTTGGTGTGCTACATAGAGGAAACCATTTCCCGCTTCAATCAGACACCTGATTCTCAAGTTATGAGTGGCCAAAAGTTCATTTCGATACCGTTTCAGCTATTTACATTCAGGACAGAGTGCATATCATGCTTAAATCGGACACATGGTTCTCAACGGGTTCTTAAAAGGACCAACGGTTGATTTGTGATATTTTTGAGAATAATATTGTGTGTACATCCAAATAACAATTTTAGGACAGTTCTGCTCCCTTGTAAATATAGGCTTATAAGCAAGGAACCATAGTGCAATTGGGCTCTTGTTAATACATGTATTGCATTCCCGCAGATTCCTAGTTTGCCTGAAGTGATTACAAGTTTACAACTCATTCTAATAATATATAAGTATACGAAAAAAGCAATTCCATACACAATGGTGACAAACTTTGCCTCATTTAAGTGTGTTTTAGATGGGAGAAGTGAACCCCCCTCTTTTCTTTTGCTGTTTTTGTTAAAGATGATAAATAGTGTGCAGTTGACTCAGGTCAACCCAGAGTAGTTGACCACTGATCTGAAGTTAAAGTAGTGTGAATATTCAGTTCCAATTGTCTGGTACTTAAGTTAGGACCTATTACCATAAATCAATACAATTTAGTTTCTGGTGTATTGTGTATCATAACAAGTTCTGGCCAGCCAGTTATTAGGAGAGACATTTTCTGCAGTACTCGATAAAGTTATGGAGAGAACTGCATGAGTTTCACTTCTTTCTTTTCTTTCATATCTTACAGTTACAGAAGCAAACTCACATACCGTCATACTTGCAGGGAATTGATGCCAAATAGTGGCCTCAGCCATTCACCCTATGCCTTTACGCAGACAACAAGTTATGCCCAATACAATCATTTGTGATGATAAAAAGAACTGCTGTACCAGTTCCATCCATTCTGATAGCTCTAGACTTGTGTTACAAGGCACAGCCATTCTTGATATGGGGTATCAAGAAAACTGGCAATAAGTGTGGAAGTTTCCTCAACATGCATATGTAAACAAAGTCATGCACATGGAAAGGGCTTACCTTAAGCATGCTGCTCCATAACTTATATTGTCACAGTCCAACCATACTTCTAGTTTAAAAATGAAAATGTTGTGATGTGATGAAAGGTATCAACGTGTATTCATTTGCATTTTTTTTTTCAGTTTTACTGCTTCTATTTAGTTCATGTTTACATTCAAGCTATCCTTTTATTTTATTCTGCGTAAATAAGTGGGCCTGACTTTTTCATCCTAGCCGGATCTACTTCTGAGGCTAACATTTTTTTTATTCTTCGGATGAAAGCAGCTGATATTACTTTTAAACCATGGGTTATATTAGGCGATCGGGAGATATGGAGGGGTGTTGCCAAATATATCATCGGATACGTTTGTATTTCT
>KN882378.1:146993-158871 GCA_000934455.1 Apostichopus parvimensis
ATGGAAAAAGAGAAGCACATATAGCACAGAAGTACATATCTCATCGCCATCAAACTACACTAAAAATATACATTTGACTTTAGATCACGTGACCTTTCATCTCTTTAACTAGAATAAATAATATGAATAACTACATATTTTGATAGTACCTGACATTTCCAATATAAATGTGAAGGTACCATTTCTATTACCATTACATTGAACGGTTGCCTTCGGAATAGAGGTAAACAATCACGTGGTTAAAGATCGCATGTATATTTTTAGCGGAGTTTTGTGTCAAAAACTCCTACACGACTGTACATACTTTCTTTAATCTTCGTGAGAAGTGACCTTAGGTTGAACCATTGTTTCGCAAACCCCCGTTACCAAAGGTGAGACGTCAAAAGCAATTTTTTAGATCTATTTTTGCCATAACTACAAGGGGAAACATTCAATTGACATGGAAACTTTACAAGTATAATGGAAATGCCAAGTAGTACTTTCACAAGATTGCCAGTCTGCATAGCTACTAATAGATTTGTTAATTTGACATCAACGTTTGCTGGCGGTGAGAACTGTAACTCCTTGGAATTCCTCCTTCAACATTAAGTTTGCGAATGGGCATAGCATAGTGTACAGGTTATTTTTATTAGGTGAGTTAAGAAACAACTGACCTTTCCATCCAATATACTGTTATATTTCACTACCTTTTATTGTTTTGTTTTTGCATTTACGCAATTAGCATGAAGATATTGTTCAAAACATTGAAATCCATACCTTCCATTGAAAATATATAGAGTCGTATACCTATAAACCTACTACTTTTACATTTCACAGCTATTCTCTTTAATGCCGGAGGAATCAGTATCTATTGGTAATTTGCTGTTTTGGTAGGCCCACAGGCCTAGTTGATATTACAAAACTGTAAGGCAGTAATCAAGAAAACGCAAAAGTCTGGATAGTATAATGCGCATATGCTGTGTGTTAGTTTGAAATAGAAATGACTGAACGAGGAAACGACTTTCAGAAGATCGTTATTAGTTCCCCATAATGTTGTTCTTTATAATATCATAGCTTTATAAAGGTAGTCTGCATATTAAGATATTAAGTCAATGTTACGAGTGGTAACCGTTCTCGTGTTATTGCGGCACCCGATACACGCAGAGAACACAGTTGTTACTGTAAATCTTAAAGTTTTGTAAACACTGGATCGTGCTATATAGTGATGTATGGTGGGCCCAACACTCCGTGATGGCAATACCTATATGCATGGGTACTTTCTTTGGCTTGCTTTGCGTTTTCATATATACTATATATCTCAAATAGTACACTATGTCATGTTATGCTTACGTACTTGTGTTCGCAGTATACCTTTTTAATCACTTATTGTCAGTAGAAAATGGATTTCATGTATACCTTCTATCTACAAAGATATTTAAGCTCAAAGAGAATGATCAGAAAATCACTTTCATGTCGCCTTACCTACTGTCATCTACAACACACAGATGTGCCATATTCCTGAAACCTATTTGATTTCACACGCTTTACAAATTAAAAAAGAAACGATGTAACAATTAAAACCAGGATATGATCCTGTTTTCTCCATTTCATCACTTACAATTTTTACTTAGAATAAGGAAGTGATATGCTAAACGTGTTTAACGTATTCTACCCTTTCTGATTTTTATAGGGTAAACGCGAAATGCACAGTATACATTCACTTTCGCTCACCGTTTAAATTTTTTAAATGGGTTTCTTTTTTTAATGTTATTTTTAACCTTTCAATTTGTTTTCTTTCAAACCTGGTCATTTAATTCAAAACACTGCAATCATGAAAGCTAAAAAAAAATGGAATAAGACATTTCCGTGTCATATTCAGACCTTCCGTTTTGCAATGAGACGGTAGTATCTTGCCTATCGGTAAAATGTGTATCTAACTCGAGGCTCATCTGCTACAAATTTTATGGAATATTTCATCCCAAAGTATATATGCAGTAACTGAAATGTAACAAAAGAACAAGTTACAATGTCTTGAAAAAGCAAAAATAATCTCACATACAAGCAGCAAGGAAAGCTCCGAAATAATTCCCTAAACTTAAAGCACTTGATGACAATTTGAAATGGAGGATAACAATAGAGAAATGAAGATATAACAGTCCCTGTACAGTGGAATCGAATGAGCTAGTGAAATGTATGTATGGAAATGAGGTTAGTATCTCGAATCAGTATCTTAGCAGTAAAGGCGTTACATTTACTGTAAAGAAAAGCGAATGTCAACAGTTGAACTTAACAAAAGATACAACACTTGCATGAAATAAGATTAGACTAATTTTCTTATTTCGGTTAACTACATTTAAAATGCACTGCATAAACCAAACTATTTAACATCCAATACGCATCATCGGTGCGGTCTCACGATCTGATATTTCTCTCATTAATAATCCCATACTGTAACTGCAGCTACAGCCGGCGGACACTATACATTGGGAACTTTAGCTCGCGTGCTTTAGGTTTGTGTTCTAGCATTTTGAAAATGGTTTAAGGCTTCTGTTTTCATTATTCATAATGTTGTTTCTAGTTAGCTTCTTTCAGAATGTCATTGCATTGTACCAGTCTACACCCTCAGGTACTTTTCATTGATCTAAAATTAGTAACTTTAACTGGAGTATTTTCATTAGCCTAATTACAGCTAGGCATATTGACTACAGCACAGGCGGTCCCAAATTAATATTCTGTATGAGCAGATACATGTATTATATATGCATAGAACCCCTTAGGCTAACGTAAGGGACTTCCATTAATACAGTTTGCATGATGTATCATTCGTAGTCCAACACGATATTATACGTGGTTCTGCGAGCCTTAATAACGGCCTCCGACACCTCATCCAGATCATCCTATTGCACTTAATTTGCTTTGCAATACCTGAAACATGGTCTGACATATTGAGAAAATCACATTTTTATAGGTTGAAATTAAAGGTTCTGAGAATTGTAAAATTGGATTCATAACGAAAGTAAATTCTCACTTGCTTTGACAATATATTCACATGTCGATGCACAATGCCTAAGGATAACAGAACTGATGATAAAGCCACACATGTATGTCATGACTCTTTCCAGCGCGCTTCGTTTACGTTGACTTAATAACGGGCATAACGGTCCTGCATTTACTTTAACAGGTGCAGACCGCGAAAGTTGTAGGCGTTAGAAAAGGTAGAAAACAGAATATGCACACACCAAAACCAAAAACCAAAATCATGACACGGTATCAAAACTGGAAAGTACATAGATAAAACTGATATAAACCTTGTATCGCAGTAATTATTAATGTATTGATGTGGTTAGATCGGTACGTGAGTAAGACACTCTCCTCTGTTGTGATGATCAGCAAATACTGTCTGTGTATAGTATATACTATATATATTGATCATAATTTTATGTTACTGAACTCATGGAAATTGTTATCTAACTGCAAAATAATCTGACATGCTATCAACATGTATACATGCATGAAAACGTTGTTTAAAAATAGGATAAATAAATTGTTGTGTCCCATGTACGATATAGCCATGATATTAAGTACACGCTGGTGTAGATCTTTGAAATTGTAAATGTTAGTTCATTTACAGATACTAAAAAAAAATGATATACAAACTGTGTGAAGAATTCACCTATTGACCACAAAACAACCATGTTACCAGCAAACTAATCGTTAGGAATTTTTCTATTCTATTCCATTATATAAATTAATTATATTTTTGGTCATGCGTCAGCTTCATCTATTGTCTTTCAATTTTGGATAACATTTATGTTTCTTTAATATCGCTCCAAGAAAATCATTCGGAGTTGCCATAAACCCAACCGACCGTTGTATTATACACATTGAACGTGTGTTGTACAGCCATGTCCCAACGAGCCCCCATGAGAAACGTGCTTTCTTGCGACCTCTACGGAGAAGATTTTCTACTGTATGACGTATTCGACAGGGATAGCAGAGTTTATAGGCAAATCCCTATGCTCCAAAACGTCTTTGACTAACTGTCGCTACTCTGACATGTCTCTCTGATTTATTTCTTCCAGTTAAGGTCCAAATTAAGTTAGCAAGTCTTTTTGGAGAACTAGCTGAAAGTGAAGTTACACCAAGCCAACCCAATAACATTCTCAGACCGACAGCCGAGATATATGTGTTGTGATAAGCTAACTGCAGAGAAAGATTTATGTAACATGGATTTCTGCCAAGTTTTATCTACTTAACTTAAGTGTAGAGGCATTGTTTTTACTTTGGAAACCACAATTATAGCATCCAAAATATTCTTCTACACCAGGGCCTCTCTTCAATTTATCTGCAAGGACTACGCAGTATTCCATTACATGTGTTGCCAAAGTCTCTATGTGACATCTTAGCATCTTGGTATGCTTTCACCATGGTAGGCAAGTGTACTGGCCTATACTCATTTACTCTAATTTATTATATTATCATTTTTTATTTTATTTTATTATATTACTATTTGGAATCAATTGGTCTACAATACCTTCCTCTCTCTTCAGTGGCTTTAGTAACATTACATTGTTGCTTGATATAATGTTGTCTATAACAGGATGAGAAACTACCCTGTGGTGGCCTTCAAATGTAAGTCTCTTGTAACTGGAGGTCTGACGTGCTGTTTCTTACTTTTGTTTGTATCCAAATATGTTGCCTGACTGGCACATTGTTGTATTTCTGTCTTTCATCCCCTTTCTAGCCATACTTAAAGTATAACTGGTAAACCTGCAGAAACTGTAACACGAAAAATGCAATCCTAAAATGTAGTCCCAAAAGTAGGCAAAAGAGTACAAATAGTAGATAATTTGATTGATAACATTTTTGTGGACACTCAGTGAACAACGAACATTTCAAAAATGTGCTTCTTTATTGCTTACAACCTATAAGAAGGGAGTACACTGGCATGTTGCATGCCGTGGTCTACGTACGCCCTCTATTTTCAAAATATGCTAATATATCACGTAATTTCTAACATATATGCTGTTAAAACATCCTACCTCCAAAAAACAGGTACGAAGAAGATGAACTACTAAATTTCCACTAGGGTGGTTTTGTAAATATCCTTGTTTAGTATTTATCATTAACACAACTACAATATATTTCTTATAGATATCTGATTATATCACACCACCCCTTCTCCCTCACCAAATGCCTAGGTCGGACCTTTTACGGCATGTTGGAAGGATAAGTGAACTTTAGCCTGATATTTTGACATATGTCTATAAAGAGATGTCTTCTTTTAGCTAAGAGAGGCACTCAACAGTTGGAACCATTTTGGATAGGACAGGCAAATGCTACGTATACCCACACAGTAAAAAGTGCAAAGTTAGTAGTGAAGTGTCCTAATTATATTCATGTCATTTCTTATCGAAATTATAGATCCTACCAATGAAATTGTTAGGGTGAATTTTGTACTTGTACAGGCATACCTAGACAAAGTTTGGAGTAAATATGAAACCTTTGCTGCTAATAAAGGTACCACAGTTAGAGTAGTGTACATCCGCTCGAAGGTTAACCGTCGAATCAAAGAGCTAACAATACCTAGTGTAATGCTTGTTTAAGCATATTACCAGTTACCATATTACTATTTTGTATGCATTTATGTGAAAGAGCATACTTTAAAGTACAGATGTTGTGAAAATGGGAAGGATTCTAGGTGATATGAATCATTTTAGAAAATCTTTGGTTAAATGTTGATAGTACTCCGAGCGATCAGATGGAAGGGTTGGCGTTCAGTATGCTAAACGTTGCTCTTCTTCTAGCTCAAAATCTTAACTGTCAAGGTATAGAAATTTGCAAGTTCCATGATAGGCCAAGATTTCAGCTATCATGTGGTGGGTAGGGTATACCAGTTGAAAACTTTTATCTATGCTTTGGCAGGTCTTGAAAGTTACACGTTTAGTGTGTAAGTCAAAGGAACAAATAATTATAATGAGACACCTTAAAGGAAAGTATAGTAGTCTACCTAGCTTACAATAATTGGTAACAATCTTGCAGAGCGCCACCCATAACCTCTACAGGTCGTGACCTTATTCTGTCCAGATATAAAAGGCATAGCTGGTGGTTGGCGACATCCTCTGATCCTTCCATTGTTACATTGAATATTTACACTTGTACCTTTCCATTGATGTATGGCACATTGTATTATTTTCTTTTGGGACTCGGTAAAACTTGATCAAACCTAGCACTTTTGGACACGGAATATGATCTTTTCGCAAACATTCCTAAGCCCTCACGTAATTGCAGGTCACCCTGTGACGTTAATGCGCGGAGTTGGTTGAGAAAAAAATTCGATCAAGCTATTCACTTCAGCACTAACACTATACGTCAAAACGAAACTCTGTCATTCTGTTAAACTCAAAATGCCAACGAATTGTGTAGTAGAAGGTTTCAAAAACACTTATGAAAACCAAAATGTAAGTTTCTTTCCGTTTCTCAGTCATTAAACCGACTATAATAGTCGCAGGCTTTGGATTAAGTTTGTAAGTAGCACCCGCAAAGAATTTCTCGCTCCCGGGGTATCCCACCGTATGCAGACGAATATATGTTCACCGCACTTTGACACAAACACGTGTTATGGGCAGTATTGTCTACACAGAGGTCATCTAAAGACAAAGACTCCCTACCTTGGATATATGTGACTAAACGCATTGCCCGTTATTCTAATGTGCATACTCAATTGTTTATTTTCAGCCATGGATTTATCCCGTAGTTGCAGGAAAATGAAGTCAGATTACAGAAGAGCACACTGTACAATAGTGTGACTTAGTTCTCTTAGCAGAACCAACAACACTACGCACGGAGCTAACTTAGAGAGGCACAATAACACGTACGGACGACATCTATTGTAGACATAAATATATTGTACTGATACGGTACATTTTAAACTCGTATATGTAATATGGGGTTTATCAGGCGCTTTGTTTTACCGTGGTGTTTACTCCGCTTCTGTGTCTGCTTTTGTGGAGTTTTCTGAAAGTCTTACCATTATGAAGGAGATCAGGTCCCTTACCGGCTCATGGACCTCTAGACCCCGTAGCCACGTCTTCTAACCGTATGTCAAAAGAACATACTTCTAAAAGAAACAAATGAAAAGCTCCGAGAGCAGAAGGAAAACATTTACATCACTCCTCACTTACCTGTCTTCTTTACTTACGCACATTCATTTAACTTAGCGTAATAACTGGTAACATTCTTGTACTGCGCCAACAATGACCCCTTCCAATGTCACTGTCCTCCTCCTTCAGAATATACCATTCAAAATCCTATTACGCGTGTCACTATTGAAATTCTTCGAGCCTTCGTTTCTACGCCTGGATTACATTCTTTGTCAAATACTTTGAAGTTAGGAATAAACTACTTCAACTAATTTCACCTACAACAAATCACAGCTTAAAGTATCATTGATTTGTTAATATTTTTGATCGCATTTAGGATCGCCCCTTCACGTTTATAGTTTATTTGTTTAAATTCCAGTTGAGGGAAATGGATAAACATTTCTTCTACAAGTATTATTTCATATTTGATAGTGATAATAAATCATGTTATTTGCCTAATTTGAAGTCTTTTAGCTAATCAGGGCTTTTCTACACACTTTGAAGCCTTCCTCGTTGTTGCATAATTTTGCATGTTTCCATATTTCTACAGAACCTTACAGTATGCATGCGTTTCAGTTTACACGTGTTTGGTTTTCTTAATTCTTCCCGTCAGACTAACTAAAGATGTCCATACCTCCATACCTACATACCTCTATCAACTGTGCTACCTTTACAGTTTTCAGACCGGGTTGTAACTGAGATTTGCCGTCAGTGCCGCTCATGCTCTTGTGCTAAGTTTCTCTACAAAAAATAGAAGGAAATTGAGTCTTGGATGGCATTAAAGAGGCAGAAACTTATAGATCAGATAGTAAATCTAACCCAAGCGGACCTTCTCGGGAACGAACACATAAACAGCATTCGCATCTGAAAAGTTCATAGCCATGAAATCATAACCCTGGATTTTGTTCCGGGGAATATCTTCAAGCCGAGCATATCCTAATTCTCGTCAGTATGAAAGGGCAAATTGTGGTGCCCAGTTCGGGCACTACTGTGGTACGTGAAGAAGACGAAGAAGCCAATAACATCCAAAGCTGTTTATCCTACCGAGACCTCCACATGCGTGAGCAGCCAGGGACACTATTTCTAGGTGGCCCGTAATTCTTATCCGTCCTCCCGTCTCTTCTGAGGAGGGAGTTAGGGCCCACGACTTTATAGGCCAAACAACATCTAAGGCACTCTTCACAGGAATCAATATCGAAGAGTCCACATGGCGGCCTCCTGGACGACTCCATCATCTTTCGTCGCCTCCGAATTGACCGACGTTCTCGCACCAGAGGCGGCCTTTTGGCGTTCGGTGTTGAGAGTTTCTTTCGGGGAGGTCTCGTCTGTTGAGCTATTCACCAAAGCGACAATGCTACCATGTGCCTTATGTAAAGGAGACAGGTAATTGAGGAGTGAAACACATCTCTAAACAAAATTGAATGGTTTGGGTATATACGAACGAAAGTCTCACACCCACCTCCTACTCCATGCGCGAGACCTACACCGCACTAACTCTTACCGAGGCAATGGGTCGGCTGACCGCTGACTTTCCAGGAGGCCGTTATTCCCGAGGTCCGATAGTCATAGTATCTGCTCTCTGCTTTTCCTACTGCATGAAGTCATTGGGGATATTCACTCATTCCGTTTGTATTAACTCGGTGGATGATACTATCACTTCTTGAGTTTTACTAATTCGTCATATGTATGTCATAATGATTTTCATCTCCGCCTGTCCTCACTAGTTCTCACTCACAGATATCTCTGACGCTTTTGTTGGACCTAACCAGATGATAGTCGTATAGAACCCTCCTCACCCTGTACCAAGGGCGCCCAACCACTTTGAAGATGGGTAGATCCGGATCGAGGAGGACAGTGACATTGCAAGGGTCATTTCGGTGCAGTGCAAGAATTTCACCAGTTATTCGGCTAAAGGAGACAGGTAAGTACCTTCGTTCGTAAATATCCAAAACCAGTACATTTTGAGGTTCTCAAATGCGGAGCTTCTGAAGTTCTAGATTAAACCCAACATAAACACAATGAAAAAGTAAGGGACAGAGAACACCTTACAAGCCGAGGAACGGTTTTCGCGGACGTTTCACCGGCACCAAATCTCGAAGTTGATCGCCAACTTAGTTGTTCCTCACTTACCTGTCTTTTCTACCTACGTAGAAATATCTAGACTTTCAACTTATAACATTCTTGTACTTCTCCCGTAATGACCATATCTACGGTAAATAACCCCCTTCCGAATCTACTGTACTGAAGATCCTTCACGCGTGTTCATATTGGATTTTCCAATATTCGTTTTCACGCCTGGTTTAAGGTTCTTGTGGAGATATTATGAAGTCAGACAGAAATGTCTTCATTTAGATTATCTTCACGAGTCCACTACTTGAAAACTGTTTATTGCATGTATTTTCTCTATCAGCATCTCCCATTAGGTGTAGGGTTCTTATTGTATATGTTGTAACATTCATTTCCATATAAGTGTTTGCATGTTTTTTTAATGGGTTTATAATTTGCATGAGTATTGTGTTGCATCTAGTTGTTTTCCTTAATTCTTCCCACCAGATCAAATAATTATGTCTTATAAAGAGGAAACAACTTCCATTAACCATGCAACCTGATCAGTATTCAGACCGGAACGTCACTGGGACGAACATGTTTTTTGTACAAAGTGCCGATCTTGTTCGAGAAGGATCTGCGCGAGATCTGCGACAATTTCTCACTTTCAAGCTCGGGTCCGATTCCAAGGTTAGGACCATTGGCTCCCGAAACAAACAAGAGCAATATAAAGACCCCGAAATCAAAGAGAAAGACTTTCTCGAGTGAAACCTTTCAGGTACGAACGCAATCCCAACACTTACAATTGGGGCAATTGAGAGACATTAATCACCGGCCATCGGCTCCCAGACATATATTCCACCTACTTAGCTGAGAACGCAAAGTAGATCTACTCAATGCGATAATTTTCATCTCATAACTTGGATGCATAGTACAGACGGAAGCCAATGTACAGACAAGTTACTTCACTCCTCAATGAACTGTCTCCTTTACCTACGCCCTCAATACAGTATACCTCATACCCTATCTTATGTTACTAGCCTCATCTCTCCAAAATCTACTATGCTAAAGTATTTAACGTTAGTTTTTTTATTTCATTTTTCAAACACCGTGTTCAATCTGGTTGAATTTCTTGAAAATCTGTTTTGGATTTAGAAGGATTCTCTTCATATAGATCACCTACAAAACAGTCATATTATATTTTATATTGCATGTACTATTCCTTTCATGATCGCCTATTCCGTTTGGGTTTTGGTGTATGTGTATCAGTTGCGCGAAATGAGATATTGGTGAGTAGGTAAATGATACAGGTAAGTATCATCGTTCGTAAATACCCAGACCAGTAACTGTTGTTGTGTCTGCGGCGCACACGTTGGCTTCCACGCCTACACTGATATGAAGAAAGGAGAGGGAGGGGGAGCAGAGTGCTGCTCGAACATATTTTCTACCAAGAATATTTATCCATAATGACATGTTTTGAGGGTGGGGGAACTGTGTGGGGAAAGTTAGACATTGGTCCCTCTTATATACGTCACTAGTTTATGGCGAATCATAATCTACTTGCTCATTACTTTTCATTTGGTGAAAATAATCCATTTTTCGTTAATGGGTTTTGTTTGAACGATTGCCATGATGTAAGTTCATGATATGTCGAAAAAACACAAAAATGTAAGAAAAAGACTGAAATTAACATAAGTTGAAGTAATATTCTTATTATGAAAAAATAACATTAATTTTGCATCATGCAGTGTATATTATGAGGGCTGATGTTTGTTTATAAGTAAGTCTTTTGAGTGTGCGGGGCTGTAGCTTCCTGAACAGTCACGTGATGTAAGCACTGGTTCTAAGTGGACTACTGAAAGTTGTTATCATATCATCATACGTCTGTACATGATACTACATTACTACGCACCATATCATACCCTTTTTACCTTTCAGTACATAAGCGTTTCCAGATATATGTTCGACCCTCTTACTTCGGCTGGATGATTGCAGTATACTTTTATATATACGACGATAACATTACATGGTGGCAGCGGTGGGATAATTTAATGACCGATGCTAGTACAGTTGTGAGCAAGACTACCATAACAGGTGGGATTTATTACAAACAATCTTGGTTCTAATATACAATAACTCGAAAAAGAGAAACAGACTGGACAAGTATAAACATACAAATATCAATATACTCAATAGTGTTCATATTTTTCATAGATGACTTACGGTATACATTATATAGTTAATATTAATGAACTTGTTTCTCAACAGCGCCCTCAGTTTGTTCTTATATTATTATAGCCTGACAAAAGCTCGGACGATCGATATTTAACATTTTTTGAGAGAATGGTTAGCAGTTTTAGGCTATTTTATATAATTTTTTGAAAGATAAATTAAATAATTTTAAATATACATTTAAATAAATTAAACGTTTAGACACATTTTGTTAGATTCCATTCATCAATTAAAACTGTTATCGACGAGACTACAGTAAAGTAATTTGAATGATTCAAAACAAATCGCTGGCAGCCTTCAGTGAATTTCGTGAAGTATCAGTCGACGCCGCTCGTCGTATCATAATGGAATCTCCATCATCATCATGTCCCCTCGATTCAATTTCTACGTCGCTTCTCAAAGAGTGTCTTCCTGAGCTAATACATCCCATCACCGAAATTGTCAACCGTTCACTCAGGTCTGGCGTTTTCCCGGAATCA
>KN882379.1:12309-25911 GCA_000934455.1 Apostichopus parvimensis
AGCCTCTGTTCCCTCCTTCAGTACAATTATTTGTGGACGCTACAAGAAGAAATACGATCAGGAGAATATGAGCTTTGGCCACAATTTACAAAGTATAGAAATAAACATGCAAATGAGATGAACATGCAACCTTTAACTCTCCTGATGGGTAACATACAGCAAGTATCTCTTGTTAAGTTTATTTCTATTGTTCAGCATACAGTGCCTCTTAAATTGTAACACCCTAAATAACGCTTGTCTTCCAGAAACAGGTTAAAGAATGTTGTCCAAAATTTACAAAAGCCTGCATAAATTAAAGCTTAGATTACCTCACTTGAAACTAATGTCAATGATTGGATATGGATACAAATAATCCTAGATGGGGCCATTGTGCATGTTGACTCACCTTATTTGAATTAAGCCACAACCAGGCCTTTTCTAATGTTTGAGTACAAACTTCACATCTGAGTTACGCTTAGCATACAGTTGCTTTACTGAGCCTTATGGAAATGATACAACCTATCGTTGAATGCAAACAAGGGTAGCCTAGACCTAGGCTGTCCTAAATGGTATCTCCCAACCATTCTACATTAAGCCTGTGGGACCTGTCCTTGTATTGGGAGGTGAAATTTATAGTTGGTTCATAACAGAATGTGACCAGATGCAAGGGTTGAAATAAGGATTTGTGGACCAGGAGCCACTTTCTAAAAAAGTGGCTCCTGGTTCGCGGCAATTTCAGTAGGACCAGGAGCTATTTTCTCACTACCAGGAGCTAAAAAGGAGAAACAAAATTCAAGTACGGCATGTACGTACGTATCAGTACAGGTGTTGTGCGATATATAAACCATGTGCACCAGTGCTATTGCATGTTCATGCACTCGATCGATCAGTGATTTATCAAAGCTAGCAGTTACTATATAGCACTAGCAAGTAGCATGCAATGTAGTTTCAGGCTTCTGTGCAGTGCATGATAAGGCTGATATTTACAGGAGTATGCGGGCGCTTATTTGCCGACAAAGTAGCGCCCGTGCGTATTGTACTTTCATGTCCAGGGGCGCTATTTTAGTGCTTGCGGGCGTGAATAGCGCCTGGGCGCCCGCTTATTTCAACCCTTGACCAGATGTCTTAATTATCACATCTTGTTGTAAGTTCTTGTGAGAAGTCATGTAAGTGTCTTTTGATGAAAGTATAAAAATTGCTTTCTAAATGATTTGGACAACGTTGATAGTGTTTGAATATTATTAACACAAGAAGTGAGATTGCATAGGCTAACGTACATTATGCACATACATTTAACACTGTACTTCATCAAACACCTTTTTCATCAAACTTTATAACACTGATTTTGACATTAAGGAAGAGACTATAACCAATTGATTCAATGGAAGATTACACAAAAATTGTTTTATCTCTTCACTAATTTGAACAATTTTGATAGAATCATTAGGGTTTTCCACACCACGTCCAGGGGTAAAATGATTTGGAAAAGGTATTAATTTTTATGGAAAAGTTGAGGGATTCCAACATAGGCCTTGGCTTTATGGAAGTTACAACATGTGAGTTCTGAAAATAATACACCTCAAGAACAATTGAGGACATATCAGATATCTGATCAACTGTGATGGTTAGATAACCGGTTCTGAGTTTGGTCAATTTTTCAGTTTCTTCAAACACTCCTTTCATGTGACAGTCAAATAACATTTCTCTCTGTTTAAAGTTAAACATATCAAAAGATTATTTCAATGTTAGGTACTATCATAGAATATGCTGCCTTTTACTAGGTATTTTTGCGGGTGGAGTCACAATCAAGTTGCTTTTACTTATTACTTATTATTTTTTTACCTACTCCATTGAGGCTCAGACTCCAGTAAGAAACTAATTTCCCCTACCAACTAATGCCATTCGCCACTACAACTCCTGTATACTGGTACTGTGTTACTGTTAGTGTTAGGAAGATGCGTCATTCTCAATGGTCTTTATGAAGTTATATAGCCTAGGCCTAGCCCTATCTAATGATTTCCCTGCCACGACTTTAGGCCTAACAACATGTCTGTAAGGCCTGATATTTGGCAAGGTCATCTCTGTAGAACAACCTTTTATGATTTGTGTTGTAGGAGGCCATTCGTAATGTCGCATGCGTTTATGTGTTATCTTCATATTTGGAGGTGAAATTCAGTCGAACCCCTGTTGGTACAGCCTAACAGTAACAATGACGTTAGTAAGTAGTATTACCTGTACTAGCAAATAACGGTACTTTAGTTAGGCCTCTACTTGTTTGGTACGGGTTACGAGAACAAGGCACGTGAAATTTACACTAGCGTTTACTTTAGAAGAAGTTTTATTTTGTAGGTAAAAATGCAACACAGAATAAAGTTAAAGAAGAATTATCACTTAAGTCATGTTTGATATATTTATTGTTAAGTAAAAGAACAAGATGCAGACGGATATCTTACCATCATTTTTGGGCGTTCGCTAACCTCACTAGGCAACCAAGAATATTCTAGTAACGAGTTGCGAGGTACAAAATGTGATTATGATAATACACAAACAGAAAGTCCAAAGGAATAAAGTATAAAGCATAAATATTTAATACAAATATTTAAAATAACTATGAACCGATTAAATAAGATATTAATATGGAAAATAGTTTGAAAAAAATAGTTATAACATATAATGCATAATTCAATCATCTACAGAAGATTATAGGGCAGCAATAATCTGTCCATGTGATTTTGTCACCTGAGAAAGAAAGATCAGTGACCTCACACAGCACACATTTTTACAGGTTCTAACAAGCGCTGATATATAGTCATTAACAGAGACTGATGTATGGGGGATCTAGGCCAAATGTGTTATTTGTATTGGATTTGGACTTTCAATTTGAACGTACAATCTGGACAATTTACTGAAGACTTGAGTCAGTGAGTTTCCACGGAACCTTGGACTAGGGTAACAAAATGTTTCAAGCATTCAAAACATCTTTGTGTAGGTTCATACCACAATGCACAAATGAACCTGTTTTACAGACAGGTTGCGTTTATCAAACAGTGAGATGGCGAAAGAGAAGAACTGACCCAATAGCCAAGTCGAAAATCGGGAGGGTGAGAGTACCAACACCAATTGACCCAGCAGAATACAAATTTTCCCTGGAGAAGTGGGACGAGTATAATATTCTTATTAATGCTATAAGGTTAGTAATGAAGTACCTCATTTTGGAAAGGCTGCTAAGGCCTATGTTGAATTTATGTTCATTACCAAGGATAACCATGGCATTATTGGTTGAAAAGTGAGACACTTCCTTTTTTCCTTCCAAACTTTTGGGCCGAAACACAGCAATTTTTTTGGCAACCCTAAAAAAGGCTCCATCTTTGAATACCATGGCTAAAAAGCAACACTCATCACTGAGATGCTATCAACCCTTCACCCAACACCTGACTGAAGTGGATTTAGCAATGAACATAATTATTGGGTATTAAAGGCATTGAAGACTCCCCTCAAACCGCGTGCGGCCATCTGAAAAAGTTAACTTTCTGTTGCCTGCAAGTGACGTTTTGTTCGTGCCGCTACAAAATGCAGACAGTAATGAAACGTGATACCTTAATTGTTATCTTTAGCTGGACCTGAGATGTCCATCGCTGTATCGTTTGTATACTGTGCTGTGGGTATTGGCCGCAGCTGTATGTACTGACTGAACACGAGTGTCTAATTACCGACGGTAGCAAGCTGTGTGTTTTTCTGGGATCGAAGGTGGTGTTTAACAGCTCTGTTACACCTCATTCGAAACTAGGTCAAATTACCGGCATTAGACGTTTCTTTGTGCGCGAGTCTTCACACCCTTTGAAGGTTTATTATATATGTGTTATACATGTTTTAAGTTGATGCCAGTTGTTATTTGCACTTGTGTTTAAAAGCGTTTGTATTTATCTTCTTTAATAGTCACAATGAAGAACACATAGCAAGTAAAGATGCTGCAAGTTATAAATTGGCAAGGCTCAGAAGAAACTTGCATTTTTTAACAGGGCAAAGGTGATGATGCTTTTGTATTAAGTTAAGGAAATAAAAATGAGAATTTGATTTAAGCCAGCAACTTACATTATATGCACAAACATTTTTCAGCTTTCAGCTGAAAATTTTGGAATTCTAGGCCCAAGAAGGAAAAACAGTATTGTATGGTTTCATCCATTCTTTGTTTGCAGATCTCATTGTATCCAAGATCATCGACGTAAGAACAAAGAGACCGCTGCTGGTGTATCACTTGTGGAGCAGAGTAGGAAGGATGAAGAAGAATGGCAAAAACTTCTACTTTGGAATACAGAAGAAAATGCAAAAACCAGGCAATTGAGGTAAATTTGGAGATAATTCTCGTAAAGTTTGATTTATCTTGTCGATTGTTATCTGTAGTTACTTCAGCATGGATTATGCATCAGATTTATATATTTTAGCCTTTGAAGAAGATCCTGCTAGGATCGAAACGTCAGGCCAACTTACTCTTACACAGATTTATATCAGATGTGATGATATCCTGGTGATTAAGAAACTTTCACTCACTCTTTGGTTTGAAAGTGGAATAATAACGTCAGTGATGAATTTCTGATTGCTGTGTGCAGTCAGTGGAAAGTTTACAATGTGTTCCCTTTCCTACTTATATATTTGTAAATAACAATTGATCATGCTTTGATCACCTACTGTTAGCTTATTAATGCATAAATTGTTACAGCCAGCAGTATGTGGTATAATTGTGGCAAGTACTTGCCAATTATGCAATCATTGTTGGAAATTTTGACAGTTTAAAAGCCAAAAATGGTTTCTAAATACAACAAGAATGAGTTTAAGGGATTATCTTCACCCACTAGTCTTGATCATCCATTGCAGTCTTTGGAAGACTAAGTAATTCATATTACATCTGGACTTGAAGTCAAAATGGCTAAAAGGAAGATACCAGTAGCAGCTTGAAGTTGACTGTAGTCAATTCCAGGACTTGTAATCATTTGAATTTGGAAGGCATCTTAAATGGAATCTTGGATCAATTCAAACTTTCTGAACCATTTGAACCATAATACTTCCTTGTGAGATACTGCCCGTCATTCAGGAGTAAAAGACTCTGTTATGGGAATTCAATTTTCTTCCACAGGGAAGCACGACTCCGAGAGGAAGCAAAGCATGAAGAGGAAGAGAAACTGAAGGCATTGATTCAGATTGAGAAAGAAGAGGCAGAATGGCTGGCAGAGCTGGAAGAGCTTGTCAAGAAAGAGAAGGTAAATAATTTTAAATGTTTTAGTCAAGTCCACAGTGTCACAATCAAAGATAAGAACCTACTCTTAAACTTTGAGGCAGAGATTGAGTAAGTTTGTGTCAAGTTCAAGTTAAGAATCAAACCCATCTCAAGTGAAGCTGAATTCAGCTAGTACAGACACATACAAAATACTATATTTCTTTCATAATGTAGAACTTTGATATGTATGTCATCGGAGGAGAAATAGTTTGAAGCTAGAGGAGAAGGGGCAAATAGGAGGGATACCGACTTTAAGGGTCACCAAACAAATAGTAGTGTTGGTTGGATGGTGATGAATGAAACAAAAGTGGTGCTAAAATGGTTCAGGTGAAGCATTTTCACTTGGTTTGGTTATAACTCTTTCTAGAGTGTTGATGATAGTTTAGTAGTAAAAAAGGATCAGGAAGTCCCTATCAATGACCCTATAAAGAATGATATACTGTTCCAGAGTTGCTTGTTGGAGAAACATTAACCCCCCCCCCCCCCAAAAAAAAAAAAATTGTAGGTTTGTTGCAAAGTTTACCCATCTGATGTTGATACAGTACCTCAAAAAAATTTGATTTCATTCCAAGACAAAACAAATGAATAGTATTCCATAATCTTCAGTAAAGTGGATTTTGGTCATCAAATATGATCCACTACCTTGAGACTTAAATTTATTATACCAGACTCTTGTGATCAGTTTTTCTTCTTTTTTTTTCTTGTTTCAGGAGGCCAGCAAATCTTACATCACCTTGGAAAACTTGGATGAAAATATAGAAGCTGCCCTAGCAGAGGAGAAAAGTTATTTATTTGGAATCGATAAAAACGGGAAATTCACTTTACCAGAAAATACTGCTTGGACTGAATTAAAAGAAAGGCTTGAACAGATAGAGAGACAACATAATGAGCCACAAGAAAAAACAGAGACAGCCTGATTTTTGGGGATGACCTGAAAGAATATTTCTTCTTTTATACAAATTCCAAGTTATGGACAGAAAATGGATGTCCTAAAATTTGTTATAAGAAATGGAAATCAAGTGTTGCTTGGATCATGGATTCTTTGTCTGTGGATATCTTTGTTTAAAACTGTTCATTCTAAAAAATAAATATTTCTCAAAATTTAATACAGTGACTTGGTCATATCTTTTTACTGTCTTGATTATAAAACATATGTAATACTCAGCTACAAAATAAGTTTGTTTTTAAGTGTCATTTTGTATTAAAAAGATGTATCATAACACTAAGAATTCTACATCCCTAACAACCAATCAGAGTTATTATCCTGACTTTGACAGAGAGGTAGCATTACAAGATAAGAAGTGAAAGCATACTGTACTACTGTTGCTCACATGTACTATAATACTAGGACACGACTGGAAGCTATCGCGCTTTTATGCACCTTTTCAGATCTTACATTTATCTCTGTTGTTTAGTTTATACTATATAAGCTGTTAGAAATGTCAAATATCTTACCTTGATTTTTTGGACATAACCACAAATCCACTACTTTTGAAAACAGTACAACCATTCGTCAAGCAGAACTTGCAGATAAGGGTAGTTACCTATCTGATTTTGTTTCTTGATGCAAACATAAAAATCCAAACATTTGGAAATGCATACAACAGTTTTCATGACTTGTTCATCTTTATTTGCACAAATAATGGCACATTAAACAGAAATAAAAAAAACCAACCAGTACAAAGTCACATTTTCCTCTTTTATTTCAGTGAATTTTTGACAGCAGTTGTTCATAGCACTACTACTGTACAAGGAATACATATCATGACTGACAAGAAAAGCTAAACGTATCAAAATTGGAAGAAAATCTGAGACTATCTTTAGAAAGATTCAAAATACTTTATACATCAACGCTTCTCTGTAGAACAAGCAGAACCAGCGTGGAGCATTCCATGGTTTTCAAGTGTGTGTCTGCTTTACATTTATAATTTTGAGGCGAGTAAATCTTAAGCATCCCAACGACCAACTACACAGAGTGAGATCTAGATATTAGTATTTTTACTGATTTCTAATCTCATTTGCTCTATGAGGTCGCCATGAGAGCATGATCACATCTGTTGTATAAAGCAAAGCTAACTTTTGTTAAATTAATGAAGATCTAAGAATATGTCCATTAGAAAACTTGAAAATGTAAATAATTCTATTACGATAGTTCTAATGCATACTGTTTGATATACATAGTACAGTACTGTTCGTTATATGGATGGTTTCATATAAACCTATATACAGCTCTGAGTTGTTGGAACTCTCCTGTTGTGTATCTAACTCGTCGCTATAAACCACGAATCAAGTCTTCACTTTGGCACCTTCATGATCGAGAAGAAATTTCTTAATAGCGACGCCTTTCCCAGACATGTAGTTACCGAGAGAACCGTCGCTGTTGACCACTCTGTGACAAGGCACCACCAAAGGGACTTGGTTAATTCTCATCGCCATGCCAACAGCACGACATGCTTTTGGGTTGCCAACCTTCTCGGCCAGTCGTCCGTAGGAAATGGTCTCACCAGCAGGAATATCATGTGCCAATGTGTGTAAGACTTTGCTGACAAATGTATCTGTAGATATAAAGTAAGTATTGGTATGGTTTGATGGGATGTTCTTTCCACAGAGCTGGAGTTCCATGAACCGAGTCTTAACATTACAGACCGATAGGTAACTCTATCTTACCTCGGAAGGTCATGTGCAACTATGAGAATGAACTACGAAATAATAAATAAAGAGCCTTAAAGGGCGAAAAGACTCGCGCACAAAGAAACGTCTCATGCCGGTAATCTGATCTAGTTTCGAATGAGGTGTAACAGAAGTGTTAGACACCACCATTGATCCCAGAAAATACACACACAGCTTGCTACCATCGGTAATTAGACACTAAGTGTACAGTCAATACATACAGCAACGGTCAATACCCACAACACATTGTACATAGCAGCGATGGACATCTCAGGTCTAGATGAAAGATAACAAGGTATCGGGTTTCATTACTGTCTGCATTTTGTAGCGACAAGAAGAAAACGTCACTTGCAAGCAACTGAATGTTAACTTTTTCAGAGCGCTGCATGCGGTTTGGGGTGAGTCTTCAATGCCTTTAATATGATAGAAGCTGTAAACTTTCACCTTCCAATTAGTTTTAGCGGGAATGCTTTATCTATGAAAGTTAAAGTTTGATGATAGTCAGAACAGTTTTGGAAAAGTTTTCAAATTGCTCCTTCATGTTCAAGAAGCCAACGTTTGACGCAAACACCGGAAATGTACTTGTTTAAACCCCCGTCTGAATTTGTCACCCTGTGACACGGGATCACAATAGGCAATGGGTTTCTAGCCATTGCCAAACCAACAGCCCTCGCAGCCCTCGGATTCTCCATTTCGATAGCAAGATTTTTGTAAGTGATAGTCTTTCCCACGGGCACAATGTCGTCCAATGAATGAAGTACTTTGTCCATAAACGAACCTGTGATATCAAAGAAGTCGATACTAGAAAAAATGTTTGAGGGTGATTTTGTGTGATGAATGCCATATCTATTAGATGATACAGAAACAGATTTAGAAAAAATTTACTAAATGAATTGCAGATAAAAGATCGAATCTCTATCCTAAAAGAGCAAACAGTGCATGTAAAGGTCGTTGGCACTGTCTCCAAATTTGGGCATGCTAGTGATTGCTCAAAGTTTTCCAAACACTCACCAGGCAGTTCTGACCATACAAATAATTACGAGACTATTGCAGGATGGCAAAAAACTGTTCAGTGAAGTTTGAGCAACAGTGACTATTTTCAACTTGACCATATTTTAATGTTAAACTTGGCCCTGTCTGATGTATCTTTCTTAAAAGAAGTAACAGCCATTTATGTATGGATCATATGGAACATGACATTTCTGAGAAAGTCAACTGCCTGTCCCAGTCCCTACCACAGATGTTCCACTAGGTTCCTTCTAAGCTCTAACCTTGTTAGAAAACCTCTCCAACTCCCACATACTATTGCCACTCTGGGATATATTAACCCATTGAAACTGATGTTTCTGAATAAATACATACCACCCCCCTCCCCTCCATAAGCTCTCATCACTGTTTGGGATCACTCCCGGCCTATGGTCCTCACTTTTTTTAACTATTTTACGAACAAGCCCTATCCTTTCTCCCCATTTCTCTCTTTCCCAATCAGTTGGTATTCTCTCTGTGTTTATGTCTTATCTCTTACCTGACTTTATTCCGGTCATGTGTAGTGGAGGGAGGGGCAAGGATGCGATGCTGCTTGCATCTTTAAAGAATGATTCCAGCCATCCTAAGCATTCCTTCAAAGGTCCAGAGAGATCTTGCTTCCTCTCCTCACCATCTATAGTTACAGATCTGGGTATCAATTCAAATGGCTTACATCAGTATTCATAATCCATTTTAAGGAATGTTTATTTGTTTAGCAATGAGACCATCTGCTGACATCTGAGGTCTCCCTAAGGATAATTAACCCAAAATTGTCTTTGAAATTAATGATTGTAAAATACACATTGACAACAAATCATTTCAGAAATGTTCAAAAACAGCACATATTTACCAGAATGCAATACACAAATAGTAACAAAATAATGCTTTCCATCAGCAAGGATACATATTGCAGGTACAAGGAGATTGGGTGGGTAGGAAATTAGGAATATGTATTGGTTGGTCGGTAGGCAGAATTTTCACTTTTCAAAATTTTAAATTAGGTTCTGTAACAACTGTAACATTGTGGCAGTTTGAACATTATTCAGAAAATAATGAAACGGTAGTCTTAAGTTGTATACAACCATGAACAGTACTGGCTCTTAATATGCTAGAAAGTCAAATAATGGTCACACATGCTCAAACTTCAACATTTGTTTTACTGTTGCTCATTTCATATTCTTCCTCTCCGAGACATTTACTTGTCTCTTTGGACATTTCTCAATGTCTAGAAATAACTTGCAATGCCTGAACCTACAGGTAAATTTCTTGTACTTTTGGGAACTTTCAGTAATATTTAGGATGCCAACCTATTCCTGCCAGTACTGAAGACCTTTCAGCAAGGTCTCCTGCCAAACAAATGCATACCTGATGTGTTTATATAATGTCACCAGTTCACAACAAACATGTTCAAAATCCTCTGAGCCATATGTCTATTACTTAGAAACAAACACCAAAGCTTGGCCTACAGTCTTAAATATTTTAAAGAAACAAAACATAAATCAAATTAAAATAAGTAAAACAGCATAAAATAACATAGACCCTACATATTTAGCTGATCAAACTGGGACTTCCTTCAAGGTAGGCCATAGAACTCTGGGTTTAGCATAAGTTCTAGAAATAAGTGTCATAGTCTGCATTGGACAACCTCAGAGCTTACGTATGTGTATGAACACTTCCAAATGATGAATGTTCCGAGCAACATTTTGTTTAAGACTATAAATATTGAAATCTACGTGTTATCTTTTCATAATGGCAAGAATTGAATGACTACCCAATCAGTTGGTTTTTCAAAGTGATGTGACATTGATGTACAGTAACTTTCCACACAACCAAACATACAGATGTTTCAAGTCAATGTTATGAAAATTTCTTTCCCATCCAAACATATCTAATCTGATTATCAGCTAATGCAACAATAGCATCTTCCACCTTAGTTCTTATATGCAAAATAGGCTGAACCTCTGCGTATGATGTTTCTATGAACTTTCGTGGGCCTAAAATTATTGATCTCTTTGAAACTTATCCTCACAAAATTTTCTTCCAAGTTTTCGGCATCTTCTCTGACATTGATAAGCAAACTAAAAATGTTCATTGAGTGGCAAGAGATGGTAGGTAACAAACAAATCAGAAGCTTGAAGAGATGGATACAAAATATATTAGGTAGTACTTATCTTTACCTTAATTTACCACAGGGAGCTTTGTCTGTTGGCGTCAGTTTTATTTCGTGAATTCCTTGATCACATCCTGTCACTTTCACTGGACCAATTGGAGTGCTCAGCTGTAGAAGCTGTAAGCTACATCTCACAGCATTGTTTGTTGGCTTCATTTTAGGGCTTGGACCTGCAAAATACATATATCAACTAGTGTAAGAGAGATGAACTTGAAAGACAGTGGACAGCCTCAAGCTGATGGAAGTCGGTCTCTTACATTCATATTAAAACGTCCATGATTATGAATTGTCAACAACTCTGTAACTGGACGACATACATGTATCTTTACTGTCCCCCATACACTGTCCCCCAAAGTCAGAGACATATGTTATACGATATATTGGATGGCAGTTCCGCAACCATCTTTTCATGATTAACTTAGACCCTTGAAACTTCTGAGCTTTGTAGTAATGGTGATTTAGAAGATTATTGAACGTTAGCGTAATTAACTTAGGCCTATGCAATGTTGTTAACCAGAACTCAGACTGAGTCAGAGACAACCGAATTATTGTTACTAGGTCTACTCTTAAGTTAACATTACTTTAGCGTAGACCTAGCTTTAGGCGGAAGAAATATTTATGTGAGGAGTCAATCATTAACGTAAGAGAACACAGCTAAAATATGAGCTAATATCACTCACTCAAAAGGAAACGTTTATATGGATAATCAGTTCAGTTTCTGGTGACCAGCTGGGCCTATCTCATTTCTCAGATCTGCATGTCTTGCAAATATTGCGCAATACTCCCGCCCAATAGTCAAACAGTAGACAACAAACTTGCTTCCGGTTTCTAGTGACACAGAACGTTGTTACTTTAGTGGCCTGAGGCTAGGTATGGTACTAGCGGTATGAAATAGTACCGTGAATGTTATACGTCACCGTCTTGACACTAGCGCTAAATCGAAAACACCGAGAGCAACACTCTTAAATCCACAGGAATCTTCTCAAAGAAGTAATCGAACGATTTTATTTTTGGCTGTGTGGAAAGTAGAGGCATTCAAGATGAATGTCCAAGCAGCAATGTTCCGTTTACGTGAAATGAGTGACAAAGTGTGAGTATTTTTTGATGGGCGTATACCAGAACGGCTGATAAGCCTGAATGCAGTAGGGCTTGAATAATTATTGGCTCGGCCCCCTTTGGAAGCCAGTCAACGTAAAACTTGTGTAGCAATAACTATAACACTAGGCCTGAGATAACACGTACTGCTACTGCAATACTATAACCAATATTGCACTACTACTAATTCAGCAGTATTTAGCCTAAGCATTTACACATACCTTAATCTACGTGGCCAGCTATTTATTTGGTCAATACGTTTGAACCGAGCTTTTTAATGATCGAAGTGTTGAATTAAATGTACTCCAATAAACAAAATGAGATTAGTATTGAACTTGTTGTGAGCAAGGTGTATTGCAATGCTAGCACATAATTCAAGAGTAAACTTAGCCTAACAACAGTAAGACTCAAAAGTAAGTTAAGGCTATGTCAACAATCTCATTGGGAGGCAAAGTTACCTCATTTAAAATGTAAGAATGATAAAATGAGATCTAACAACCTAACATACACCTTTAGCTGCAAAAGCATATGTAATATTTAGAGGCAGACAAATACGATAATGAAAATATAGTGCTGATCAGCAAATACCTAACACCAAACGTGCTGGCATATGCACATAACATTTAGTCACGCTGTAGGCCCTAGTTAGTAAAGTGAACTGATTTGCAATGTTATAAAAATCACACTGTAATGTGATAAAGACAAGTTTTGAGCCTCTTTCCAGTTGTTTTGTGCACTCCGGATCATTAATTTTTTGTTCTAATTGTTCGTTTAGGCATCATATCTTGTAAAATTAGAACATGTAGGTTTCATGTTTCCACACTGTTGATTATGAAGCCTTTAAAGTTTAAACCCTGGATTGCTAGAAAATCATGCAGCATTTTTGCTCACATGCTTTGTCATAGTAATTAATTACTATGACAGGAATGTAAGGGTATGGAACATATATGTGAAAGGGTTGAATGGTGGAAACTAGAGAGAACTAAACTGTGATCTCTACAATACAAAGGCTCGCTTTCTATGATCTTTTACATGACATTAATGAATCTGATTATTTCATATTTTTTCGTTGAACGCTTGTGGTATAAGATTGTGAATTGTTGCATATCTTTTTACTTAATCCATAATTGTCAGTTATTGATTGCTTCTAGTGAGTATAGCTGATATAAGAGCGAAGTTTACAAATTTGCTGAGTTTCTGCAGCATTTTTGCTCACATGCTTTGTCACTTGCTGCCTTGTTTTCTGTTATGTTATGTGTATGCTTCAATTTTGGTTTCATTTATGGGTGTTAGGATGGAGGACTACCTTTGTAATTTAGTTATAATGCCCTTTAATTGTATTATCGAAAGAAAAAAGGCGAATTTTTCTAATTCATAAGGTAATTTCAAA
>KN882379.1:72879-88398 GCA_000934455.1 Apostichopus parvimensis
CCCCTACCCTCACCCACTCCGTCCTGAATCCTCCCATCCTACGAACGCGCCTCGGACCCTTATTGGTGTTCGTTGATGACATCCTTGTTGAATACAAGTATAACGTACATTTTCCGATGGTATACCATCTTCTTCACCATCAGGACAACCCACAGCATTTCCCTATCATTTTACCTAAGTGTTTCTTGTATCTTACAGCTAACATAATGAATGAAGGAACACACAGCTGTACAAAAGAATCATCATTCTTGTATTTCTTATCTCTGTAGGTTTGTGGAAGGCGTGGCCATTTTGACGATAAATTTAGAAAATGATGTCATCGAGTGCATACAGTATAACTTAGTGGGTTAGTAGGTTGCCTATTTACTAAGATTAATTTTGATGTGAATGCCAGGCAATGAAACGTATATCCATCGTGTAGGCCATATCAAAACAGCTGTAGGAATCCATCGATCCATTTCTAATGTTTGTAAAAGTTCTCTGTTGTGTTGATCGAGGAAAAGACATGAAATATAATACGGATGGGGAAAAAAATTGCTCTGGAATTTATTGTATAAGGAATGCACATAGCAACCATTTTGACAGAATGTTTTCAAATAACTTTGCGGTTTTTCCCCCTCAACTCAAAATCACAAGTCCCTACTGTCTCTCGACGTTTATGGTGCGCATAGTGTGCCATCAATCCTGGCATCGGCATGTGTCGAATTAAAAACAACATGTGACACTGGTCGTCCAATGAGAGCACAATAAACCGACATATGTCAGTTTAATTCGACATATGTCGATTTCAGGACTTATCTCAAACTAGGGGCACCATAGACGTTCGTGCCCCTCCAGAATGAACCCTCTTCCACCGACTCTGCCAGATATATAGCGTGACCTAATGTCGTCACAATTGACCCAGAAAAACCGACGTCAGGATATATATCAAAAGCTAGGCTCGAGTTAGGCTAGAGTTATGTGTACAATTTCGCAACAGATTAGTGAAGCCGGGAGAAAAACGGGTTGAAGGTGGAACAAGTAGAATCGTGAAATATGTTTCATCCCTATCGTCCATTAGGACAATTACTTTATAATTAAAATAGATTGAAGAGGTATGCCAAAATGGCTGCCCACGTCTGGAATTTTTCATGGTGTGTCGGCTGCAACCTTACCCCATCAATTGAATATTTATCATGCCACTGACATTGAAAACATCAAATATCAAAAATCACTCGATGGGAGGTTATAAATTGATCTATGACGTATTGTTCTATTTTCATAAGTTCGTAACTGATAACGGCAACAAATATATCACCGGATGTGTTACAGAATAGACAGTAAATAAATTAAGAACGAAAAACCAATAGAAGAAACACATTAAGTTTGAAAAGATATAAAAATCATTTTGACAAAAGGCTTGCTTGGTGTCATAATAACAATGGAAAACGGCCCAATATATGAAAATTAAAATAAAATCATAATTCAAAGTCGCGAATGATCATCATACCAGTTTTATATTTTCAATTATTAAATTATTCGGTATCAACATATTAGGCTACATTCAATTACAGAACGATTTTTTTTTTGGCAGACCAGTTTATCAACTTAAATTAACTCTTAGTGAATTATTTCAGTTTCGAAAAATAATATATGTTACCATTGGATATTTTCCGTCAAATTCGAGAGAGTCGTGGGTTCAGTATCTTTTACCAACGTATCTTCCATTCCCTCCCTCCTCGTCGCCACCCCACATGACCCCACAGAGCAATGAGATTAGTTTTGCCTTTAGGAGATAATATAATTATATAGTTAATATTTATAATAATGTTTTTAAATGTATAAATTAAATATGCATCTGTTGAATCACGGACATATTGTTCAAACAAAGAGCAAACAAAACAAAAACTGAATGTTGTATAGAAATATTAAGTGACGTCCGATATATTTCTGTTTATTCTCCTCTTTTCTGAAGACATCATGTCCAATATAATTTTTTGGCAAGTCTTTCAAATATGACATGTAAGTTTTTTATCATGAAAATATACCGTTATTACCACGAACGGTAGGCCTATAGTATAGGTTAACCTTTTAAATGCAGAGTTCATGCTGTTTATATTTTTTGTAGACTTGCGAATCCATTGAAAGTACAATGTTATAGTGTTATATGTGAAAATGTCCCGGCGTTCATGCTGTTTATATTTTCTAGACTTCTGAGTCCATGGAAAGTTCAATGTTATAGTGTTATCTTTAAGAATATCCCGCTAGGTAAGGCCCACTGTTATCATAAGGTCATTTATATCATATAATTAAACAACCTTTATCACAACCTTGACATCTTCTATTAATGTATAGGCTACAAGACCATAACACGTTAGGCTATTATGTTATTAACATACATCGTTGTGGATTATACGTTGCGATATAACCAATAAATGGGATACAAAGGGGCGTTACACACTACCCGTAATGGTATTTATATTACCTAAATAAATCTACCCTAATGATCATTTCTGTTTTGCAACACCATTTGGAGTTGTCCGCCTGAACCCTATTTAAAAGCTCAGTTTATTCCCTATAGTATGTAAATCTAAAACTATATCTAAAAGATTCCCTATCAGCTGGTATAGGCATGTCGACTATGTCAAGAATGTTAACGCTAGGCCATCCATCGGCCTCTCTGAGCACTTTCATAATAAACTAGTTTAGTCAGCTTCTGGTTCACCTTGTGGAATTATTCGAAGGGGCTGCAAGCATGTTCTCCAATGAACAATATATACTAGTCGTGATGTTTATCACGTGTGTCACAATGCAGAGCAGTTTATAGACAGCGTCGCCATTACCGGTTTAATTTCATTAACAAAGTTACATACAGATCTACATAAGTGTCAAGGTCAATGTGTGCGCGTACAGTGGAAGCCGTCAGTTCTAGATGTAGGTTCCTTGGTTGTCATGGCATTGATCTCTTTAGAATCACCCATAAGCGACATAACATACATAATAAAGTAGACAGTGGGCTAATTTTCACCTTGCAGTTCAAGCAATGTTCTGCTAACGATTATTTATGTAAGCAAATTATTCAAGTTAACATAGATGACAACCAACACTGAGATATAGTACTGAGTATGCTACTTTAATTAATGACGTCACTGTGACCACCGTTCACAGCTGAGTCGATCTGAAGAAACCACGATACAGATCTCATACTGGCAGCTGTAGAACTGCACACAGACCTACACATTGTTTGATGACAAACGTCACTAAATCCACCATTCATAATATACAATTATAAAAACTGAAACATTACGTAATGTACCGCTAAAGACCTATTTATAGTATTATGAATGACGTCACTACAGCTACTGTTAATAAAATTCAAAACATTGTAATCTGGATATATCTCATAATGTATCGTGTAAACAGCACAGCTTCAAGTTGACATGCCAGTCACTTTAGATAGAAGTTCGATGTTACATACTGTTAAATACATTACTGTGATTAGTCAAAACACAACACTTTAACCTTCCGCACCCAAATGGCCTTGAACAAGTTTGGGCGGTCTGTCTGTTTACCATGGGTGGAGGAAGGTAGGGTGGGATGGGGGGGGGGGGACAGTGAGTCACTGATAATGAGAAGTGGTAGTGAGAGGTAAGCGTCCCCGTTCGCGATGGCACTGTCATCGTCTTCGCACCTGTATCAATCGTTTTATGTTATTGCTCTAATTGAACTTAACTTTCCAATGTATGTAGTCGGCAACATACAATATAATTTAACAACGAAATCTGCGTAGGAAAGTAGACATAGTTTGACATTGAATTCATTCCAATCCAGACATATTTTGAGTTTAGTCATGTGTTTAATCCTTGTTCATAATCATAAACAAGAGTAGCAACCTTTCTCTAATTACGATTATAATCAGACGTAACTATTTAAATTTGCCTTGTTGTAGAAAAATGAAATAAAATTGAATTTAAGAAGTACCCTGTTGTTGAAATTTTATTACTATAAACTTTAATAAAAAAGCCTCTTCTTGAAAAACATTTAAATAGAATAGACCTGCTGGAATTTGTGTTATACAGAATGATCAGAGGATCTATGTAACCGAAAATGTTGAGCAAATATTTTGGTTTTCACCCTATAATTAAAGTTACATTCCCACTCTCCTTCGAAGTCTGTGCGTTCCCCCTCCCCCCAACCCCCTCCCTCAATCCGATTGAACCCTCTTACGCCGCGCCATAGCTGTAACATTCGCACATTATGAAATACCCCTCTGTGTCACATTCATGGTCTACCAAAGCGATAAATCTGGTTACAAACGTTTCATTGTTTCTATGTTTGCTAGTTATTTACAGCTTATTCCAAGACAGCAAAGAAAATAGAAATAACGTGAAGTTTTATTGTTTCATTGGCAAAACCTCTGACGTTTTCTCGTTCGTGTTACGAATGACAAGAGAAACCCCAGATGAAGTTTTTCTTTGTTCTTCCATTGCAAAGAAAAATATACTTTTTGCAAGTCTATAGAAAGACCATCATAAACAGTTTAAAATATGTCTGCCTTTCACCTTAGTATTTATAGGATCACCGTCACCATAGCAACGCTAATTGAAGTGCATTTCAGATCAGCGGGAATCTCTGATAGTTGGAGCCCCGATGGCGGGAAAAGATTGCAAACACGATACTTTTAGAGGTAATGGTGTAATACCAACATCACTCTTATTAAAACGCGTTAGTCAAAACACTACAGGCATTGTCAAGTGGTAACTAATGAAGCTTGCGTTTTTAATCTCAGCGTATGCCGAAGTTAACATTATCGTACGCATGCGCATTAAAAAGCAATGGTTTTTTTCTTTCAAAGGCAGTCGAAGAGATACGCCGTTGGATCAGGGAGCTGCTACTCTAATTAGAGTAGCAGCTCCCTGGTTGGATGATACTGAAATTCAAGTGAAGGTTATCAAACCTCTGCAGCTTGTGTTAAGCTTTTGTTGAGTTGCTCATTAATTGACAACCTATTTTAGGAGTATGGATATTCAAAAAGCAGTTTGTTAAATTCATTTCGTTGATTTGACCAAGATCTAATCCAAATATGACCCAAATTGATTAATAAACATTCCAATCAATTTTGTCACCAAATGAACACTGATCAGAGAGTGATTAAGTGACTCATTTCGATTTTGATAATTTCGTAGTCGAGAAACGGTTTTTGTTTAGTTGATTGTTTTGCTTGCTGTGTTGCTATATATGTTCTCGTACCAAAACATCAGCACATGACATAGACGGACAATATAAACAAGCCAAGTCTGATCGGTCTGCACTAAATGCTCTCACATGATGGCACTTGATCTAACCAGGGAGCTGATACTTGGTCCACGTTACAGCTCCCTGATTCTAAACCTACAACAATTGTTTATATACACAATCCTCCCGAGTTTCATATCTTCGTTCTCATTTTGGTTCTACACTTATTTACAATTCTTTACAAGATATCTGTAGATGTGTACCAAAAGCGGCTCTTATTTGGGACTTCCCCCAACCACACGTCAGTTGTTCCTTAAAAGATAACCTCTTGATTTGATCAACTCAATGGCGTCCTTCTAAAATCAAATGACAAGACCAAACAATCGGGACTGAAATCGCAGCACTTAACAAATGTTCCTAATCTCGTGACAAAAGAATTACATCAAACGGGAAAGAAAAGATCAGGAAAATTTGAAAAAAAAGTTGAAAATTTCACAATTAGGCCCGATGTACAACTCCCCAAGAAGCACACACGTCATGTTTTCCTTTGCTATAATATTTCGGGGGTCCGCATCAATACCTTTACAACGCAAATTTGTTTCAGGGCAGCATTTAGCCCGTACTTTGCCGGTCTAATCTTCGATGCTAATCTGCAACGCTTCGGTCTAATCTGCAATGCCTCTCCAAACAGCATTATTCGTTGGCGAATAAACCAATTCAGTCCTTAAACGATATAAACGCAGGTGGTTTCGTTTACAATGTCATATTTTCTCTATGATGCACGTACACTGAAAGAAAAACTAAAAATACATTGCTGGGACGTCGATTGTGTCAGTAGTGTATGATACTGATGATCTGAAAATCCGTCTAATGAATATTTATGAAGGTTGAATATTTATGATGTTTGGATATTTATGAAAGCTGGACTGTTTGTTACGGGAACATGAGACGGTCCTATAATTCTGGGACTCAACTAAAAAGGCCAATGGTGTAAAAACCCTTTCTCTATTTTGCCGTACTCCAATATATCCCATCACTAACAGGATAAGCATCGCTAAAATATAGCTTCTTGAAAACAAAACTTTTCACTTTCAATGGTTGGATTATGAACGAGAAAAAGTAGAGGTGTATTTTGATGACAACAAATACGTCATTGTGCGGAACAAATGATGAAGGGAGAAGGACTCGACATAATTCGTGGATCTTATATTCTGCCTAATATATATTAATGGCTAACATCATGATCATACTGTCTGGGGTTGACAGTGAATGAAATTGTTGATTTTCGTGCCAAGTCTCCATCTTGTGTGACTTTTCTTAAAAAGTTTCCCGGTTAATAGATATCAATTGGTGACACATATTGGGCAAACTGTAGAAATCCTGCGCCCCCCCCCCCCCCGACCACAGCCACCTACACACACACGCAAACACAGGATACAAATATACAGTTACAACTCTCATACATTTTCTTCCATTTTATCATAAATAGTAAATACTAACTCTTTTGTCACAAATGTTTGCACATATTTTTTTTACGTCTTTTTCAAAATAAAGAAATAGTTAAAGTTTAAATTTATCGATACTTTAAACAGTACCTAGCATCATCATCATCATTACTGACATGGAAATGAGAATATTCGACGAAAGGGTCAACGTTACACGACATTCAAAACAAAAGTTGTTTACAAGGAATACTGTCTGAAATCATCGGACGAAACTTGCTTGTTTCGCAATAACTCAAAAATAAACATTTTCTGAATGATATTCACGTAAATATAATTCCATACTAATTATGACAACTGTTATCATAAGAAGTAAAAAAATCTTCTCAAAGTTATGTCTAATAATAAAGTAAGATAGGAGATAAACCACTGCCCAAATTCTATTGTATATTTGTAGGTTACTACTAAAGAAGTTTAACCTCACAATGACAAAATAAGTATTCAGTTAATTATTACTACTTAAATTATCAGGAAAACGTTTCAATATCTTGGTCTCTGTTTACAGATAATCTGCATTTCATTTCAAGTTGTTACTCCAAGTAGCAGTTTTGAAGGAGAAACCTTCATTTGAAGTAACGAACAGAGCTACAAACAAGTTAATAGTATCCTTATGGATATGAAGTTACTAGTATCCTTGAGGATATGAAGTTTTTAGTATCCTTGAGGATACGAAGTTACTAGTATCCTTGAGGATACGAAGTTAATAGTATCCTTGAGGATACGAAGTTAATAGTATCCTTATGGATATGAAGTAACTAGTATCCTTAAGGATATGAAGTTACTAGTATCCTTGAGGATATGAAGTTTTTAGTATCCTCGAGGATATGAAGTTTTTAGTATCCTTGAGGATACGAAGTAAATAGTATCCTTATGGATATGAAGTTACTAGTATCGTTGAGGATATGAAGTTACTAGTATCCTTGAGATACGAAGTTACTAGTATCCTTGAGGATACAAAGTTAATAGCATCCTTATGGATATAAAGTTACTAGTATCCTTGAGGATATGGAGTTACTAGTATCCTTATGGATATGAAGTTAATAGTATCCTTATGGATAAGAAGTTACTAGCATCCTTGAGGATATGAAGTTACTAGTATCCTTGAGGATACAAAGTTAATAGTATCCTTATGGATATGAAGTTAATAGTATCCTTGAGGATATGAAGTTATTAGTATCGTTATGGATATGGAGTTACTAGTATCCTTCAGTTTATGAAGTTACTAGTATCCTTGAGGAAATGGGAGTTACTAGTATCCTTGAGGATATGAAGTTACAAGTATCATTATGGATAAGAAGTTACTAGCATCCTTGTGGATATGTTACTATCATCCTTGATGATATGAAGTTAATAGTATCCTTGGGGATATTAAGCTAATAGTATCCTTGTGGATATAAAGTTACTAGTATTCTTAATGATATGAAGTTACTAATATCCTTGAGGATATGAAGTAACTAGTATCCTTGGGCATATGAAGTGACTGGTATATATGAAATTTACAAATATTCTTGACAATATGAAGTTACCACTGTCCTTGAGGACATGATGCCTCAATCAATATACATATATATTATATACTAATATAACACTTAAATTTGGAAATGAATTCCTTGGACATATATAAGATGACTAAGTTGGACTATATCATCTATGACTAATGTTGGCAGATGGTGAGGATGGCAAACTGGTCACCTTAAACTGACTAAACATTATATTGGTCACATTTTACCAACAGTCCTTTCAACACCCTTTGATAGCACTCAAACCAAATTCACTATCTGAGGCAGAAATACAGCTCTAGACTAGGAAATGTACCGTACACAATTACAATAACAGTAATTAAACTCTCAAATTAACTTAATTATAAATATGAAGGTTAATTGTTAACATGTACAGTGGCTTACAAAACAACAACGAAACAAAAAGAGAGAGACAGATAGAAAAGAAGAAGAAAGAACTGTATATAACTTGAGTTGGTCGGTTGGTGCTAGCTTTTCATCTTTCCTTCATTGCAGAAGGTGAGTGTAAACAATGTCGGCCATGTAGACCTTAGGTGTCGTGACTGACACTGACCATTGACTGTTATGAAAAATCATATGTTACCGTTCAATTTTCCAAGTTAAGTAAAGTTGTAACGTATTGCATGCCAATTGTGTATCGAGGACATTTGAGGATAATATCAGACATAGTATTAGCTTCAAACAGTACAAGTAAAATAATTTGTTTGTGTGGCCAGACCTGCCAACCATGCCCCCCTCATCCCCATTTGCCCCTCCCCTTACCCCAATCAACATCCCCCGCCCTATCTCACCTTAGGTGTAAGCCTAGAGATTTCCATAGAAAAAGTAGGAGATACTTGACCCTGGTGATTTGACATGAATGTTAAAGAGTCAAATGAAACTGATCGTATTAACATTCTATCAAGTGATTTGCGTTCAGCATTTGTAAGCCTTCTTTGACTCATTACACCGAACATATTCACACCCCACCCCCCACCTGGGTACAGAGGAAACTAGGTAAGTCACCGACAAAAAAGTCACTCGATATAGAAATCACATAAATTTTGCTATGATATTTAAATAACAAACGAAACGGATACAGTTGAGAGTGTAACAAGAGAAACCACAAATCTTTGCTGACGACACCAGAGTCAGTTTAATACTTTACCTGAATAGAATGTACCTGCAAACCAAAACGTACCAAAAGGTAGTTTGGCGATTTTTGCTCACTGCAGTCGATGGCTTTAAACCAACAGATCTCTTAAGTCTTTTACTTTAATCTCGTCTCAAAATTTATAAACTTCATAGCAGTGAAATCAGCTATGGTGTTGTCCCCGAAGCAAAGAAACAGCCTATCGATCCAGCATTCCGTAGAGGGCGATCTCACAACGAAAGCGGCCTTGCATGCTGTTTAACCATGCTACTTAAAAGTGTGCCATAAATGTGAAACAGTGTTTTAAGAGTGAACCATAAACCCTGCATTCATAAGCTATACCCTCTCCCCTCACCAAGGTGCCTCTTGTTTAGGTAGGACCAGTCTCTCTGCACGTGGATGATATGACGGGCATCAGTTCCCAGTAGAATCCTGTCACAAATAGATTGGGTGTATTTGTCTACGAGTCAGTTTTTTCCTACACGTAGGACACTTGTGCAGCGAATCTATGGATTTTCTTATACACTCCTCACAGAAAACATGGCCACAGTTGGTAGACATCAGCTTTTTTCCGTTTCTTCTGATCTGAAGACGAATGAACGGGATGAAATACGTTATCGCTTCGAATCGCGGAAGAGAATATATTATTGGGTGAACAGTGAACTTTAAGATAGCAATTCAGCTTTTTGGTACATTGTGGTGTGAAGCATTTTGGTATTTTGTTTTATTCTATCTGGTACTAACCTTGTGACGGTATCATATCAAGTAAGATACAACGAGTCACTTTGAAAAGAAATAAATACTAAATATGATCTTTGTTAAAGGTTGATGTTTTTTTCCTTTCAGATACATACACAGTTGATTGGTCTGCCTACCAACAATGATTCAAAGAGGTTTCATTATAACACTGACCAATGATATCTACTGAAGTGTGCAGAGCCCTTTGAGTAGTTTACTGTACTCTATAGTAATCTGCAGTAAGCTTACCATTGTACTGTTGAGTAGTTTACTGTACTCTGTAATAATCTGCAGCTAGCTTACCATAACTGTTGTACTGTTGAGCGGTTATGCTGTAATAATTTGCATGTTAGCTTTATACATGACACTGAACATACATTAAATGTTGGTTTTTGACTGTGAAAGTGAAAGAATAACCTGTACATGAAGTTGTATATATATTTACTACTTATAGAGGCATTTCAGTCGGTCGAGTATTAATAATAATGAACATTTGTATCCATCAACAAGATGGTGCAGTGAAATAACACTGAGAAAAGAAAAGCAAATAAAAGACAAAGAATAAGATAACAAAAGGTACAAGTCAATTAGAAGTCATTGTTTCTAGAAACAGATGAGTTTTCAGAGTAGATTTGGAGGACACAAGAGAAGGAGAGAGTTTGATCAATCCAAACCTTTGTTTCGACCACAGCATAAAGGTCCCAAGAGAAGAGGAGACTGTCAGCCAACACACAAGGTACTGACACATGCAGTATTAGACTCTTATTGGCTGTTGACCATAATACATGACTTGTGCAAGTCTCCTGGTACATTTAGGTGATTACAATGATTACAGAAACAGAATAGCTCACCGTAGTATCGTCATCGTAACATATTGGACACTTGATGAGTTTCTTAGGAGGTGATGAAACTGGAGTCAAACTTGCTAATCTGGAAAAGAAAAATAATTAAATAAAATGAGAACCAAGTCTGAAGAGTAATGAAAACTATGTTTACTCTGTTTCATCTATTATTTATGTTAGAATCACATATTTTGATGAACAAAATGAAAATTAATTTGGCTAAGAATGACTTGAGATGGAAGTAAAAATGGCTACAGTGGAACAAAGAATGGCTGCATGGTAACCAGGGAAGGCTTTGGATTTAGCTTACAAACGCAAGAAATGCTGTTACAGCTGCAAGTGATGTAGCTACAAATGCCTGGAGATGTAGCTATGAAAGATGTATCTAAGAAAGGATATACCGACAGCTAGGAAACTACATTGGTAATTCAAAATAGTAGGAATATACACAGTTAAGAACAGCTAGAGTGTAGCTACATATTTGGACACAGCACCTGTGATATATACACATCTGAGAATAGCCACAGTGTAGCCAGAGATGTAGCTATTAGAACGGATATATGGATAGCTAGGAAACTACATTAGTCATTAAAAATGATAGACATATACATAGCTAAGAACAGCTAGAGTGTAGCTACATATTTGGATACAGAGCCTGTGATATATACACAGCTAAGAATAGCCACAGTGTATCCAGAGATGTAGCTATTAGAACAGATATATGGATAGCTAGGAAACTGCATTAGTCATTAAAATTGGTAGAAATATACATAGCTAAGAACAGCTAGCGTGTAGCTACATATTTGGACACAGCACCTGTAATATATACACAGCTAAGAATAGCCACAGTGTATCCAGAGATGTAGCTATTAGAACAGATATATGGATAGCTATGAAACTGCATTAGTCATTAAAATGATAGACATATACGCAGCTAAGAACAGCTAGAGTGTAGCTACATATTTGGACACAGCACCTGTGATATATACACAGCTAAAAATAGCCAGTGTAGCTTTGTAGCTATTAGAATGGATATATGGATAGCTAGGAAACTGCATTAGTCATTAAAAATGGTAGATCACGGATCCTGTGATGATGACTGACCTTTCTGTGACCTCATCGGGGAGGGGACTATTGAGTAGAACCAAATCATCACTGTCGTCACTTTCATCCTCGCTACTGATGACAACGCTGTTCCCGCTGCCAGTCTGCTGAGTAGACCGTGACCTTCTCCCTCTTGACCTCTTTGGTGGTGTAACTATGGCAACAAAAGAAAACTCAAGAGTTTACTGGTACTTGCACGGCTAATCCCAGAAATATACAAACTGAATCAACATCAACACGAGATGATGGTGAGACATGTGAAAGAAAGAGATCTCTTCTTCCTTCCCTTCGACATTGCTAAAAGTTCTCAAACATGATCAGCAGGTTTATATCTTGAGCAATATGTTAAATGTATCAACAGTTATTACTAAGAGAAAAACTTAGGTTGAACATGGGGCTACCCCCTCCCCCCCCCCCCTCCAGATGCAAATATTTCTTCTTGGTACTTTTACTATAAAATTTTGCCTTGGGGAAGTCCTTCCACCAAGCCCTTACTTAATTCATTTAAAAGAGTATCTTAGCAAATGTTGCATGTACATGAACTGCATTATCACTTCATGATTTTACCAGATTTTCCTGTGTGCACGCAGGCATGAACCTTGACTTGTTCTGCAGGTAACTGGAGATACTACTTGTCAATGTCAGGATAAACATGCCCCAAAATAGCAGCTAAAAATCCTTTCGATTGCATGTTTTTATGTTTTAATTTTTTGTCTGTGAGGTTCTTCATCTGTTTGGGCATTTGTTTCAAAAAGATAATTTACCTTCCTCAATGTCTTCAAAGCCATTGGTCTCTGTAAGATCGACAATGTCTCCAGAGAGGATGCTATCGTTACTGTCCTTGGTAAGATCTACGATGGCAACAGAAGTTGAAGCACCTAGGAAAAGATATTTTACAGACTATTGTATTTAAAGAATGTTAACATAACAAATGAATGGCAAAGAAAATGGCAGGTGACAATGACCTTAAGAGCACCGTCACAATTGATCGATTGATCAGAAAGCAATATTACTTACTTAATATCATACTACAAATCAGGGGGGGCTGGGGGGCTGAAGCCCCCCCAACCCAATTTTTTTGTGAAAATTCGGGCAATATGCTGAGAATTTTTCGGGCACCTACTGGAAGAAAAATAATTTGCCATGTGTTTTTCAATGGTTAAACTGATATTATTATCATCATTATTATTGTAAGGACTTCCCCAATAATTATAACCAATATGGAAGCGGAGCGCGCAAAAAATTTTGGTTGTATTTTTCGGGCAAGTCGTTACAGCCCCCCCAAATCAAATTGGGCTCCTACGCCTATGCTACAAATCAAATGCTATCTCCGATCAGTAACAAAATTCAACAGAGTGTGCTGTCTTATCGGTCCTTTGTTGTTCCACGGAACTCGACGAGCTGTTGGGATGAGTTCTAGTAATTTGCCACATGTTTGCAAGCTTGTGAGGGCTGCATTGTCGTTCGACTGTGTTACTCTGATTCCGAGATTAGTAAACAGTACAGATCATACTCATGTTAGGACCTATATGACAATGACATCTTCTAGAATGCTTAAGATGAAAAACCATTCTTTCCTGACTGGAAACCCCACCTTTGCTTCTAAATGCCACTGCCTTTATTCACTCCACCATAGCACTTGACAAATCCACAATGATTGGATCTCAAAATGATACGGTACCATCAGCTCACTCCTCTTCCAGACCCTTCCTTCAAAATCACCCTATCACATCCTCCTTTGTTATACCCACTCACCGTTTCCTTCTTCTTCAAGTATAAGAGGATCACTGGATTCTCTCCGGTTTGAATGATTTATCAAGTCTACTACCCCATCAGAAGGTATCCTTCTCGATCTTTTCCTTCGTGTCTGAGGAAATGTAACATTTCATATCACATAATAATATTTGTCATGTGTACAGGTGTATATACAGTATATACAGTATATAAATAACTTATTTTGACCTTCTTATAATCAAAACCTGAAGGCTTGATCTGGTGGTTAAGAGTGTCTGTCTCTCAATCAAAATGTCAGCCATATTCTCTATTCAACCTTGTTGCTGTGCAGTAATTGTGTTGAGTAGAATTTTCCATGGATTTGTGAGTGTAAAGAAGAAGGATGTCGATTTCCTTCTTTCACTGGTATCAAACAACTTTGTCTCTGTCTTTCAATACATGCTCATTTCCCCTAAACATTGTTGTAATGATCTTTATCTATAGGACACTTCACTGCATTGAGCTCAGATATATATATTTTATGATTTAAATTTGGAGCAAAATGTTAACTTGATCAAAATATCAAAATGCTTAATCAACAAATTTTCCAAAGAAAGTCAAATTGCTTACTTCTTTACTTCTAAGTCAGTCACTAATTTGAACAGTTTGGGTTTTTCCTTCTGAACATAGAACAGAGAACCCAAGACGCATTGGCCAACTTACTTTTCTTAATGACTTTCTTTGTGTCTTTTGCAAAATTGACACAAAATAATTCTGATTCAATGTGAATTTTGGCACTTTTTAACAAAGTTGACTTAATTGTTACCACCAAATTTAGTTTTCAGGCTTTACACAGATATATAGATCAGCATCTGATTTTTTTAAATCTGTATTCTTCAAACCAAGTAAAGAAAATTGCCAATTTACCCTGTCGGGATCCATTGGTGACCTTTAAATTCTGAGATGTGGATATCAATCTCAACTGGTCTCTAAATGTTGGCAATCTGTGACAATTTCTTCGCCTGCAGAGAGAAATAAATGCAGATAGGTAAATGTTTAGAGAAGTCACAGGATCTTAATTCGTTTATATTTGGTTGATCTGGCAATAAATATATTCAAGTATATTTAAGGCTCAAACTGCATAGGCTAGGCCTAGCCTTAGAGTTGGTCTATACTGTGCTAAGAATCTAACTACTGTGCCCAAATGGCAGAGCTAATCAATGCCATCCAGACATTTTCTGTGAGTGGCTGGAATTTCAACATATATTCTTTCTCTTGTTACATTTTAAAATTTCAGGATATGTCATCAGACCTGAAGACTCTTACAGTTTTAACAGGGATCACCCACTATCTATGGTTTAATCAATGTTGTGCGCTTTTCTTCTGGCAAAATTTGAATTCTAATTTTGTTTACCTAAATTGGTATACTATTTGAAAACTGTTTCCTTATTTGAATATTGCATTTGCTTGATGAACAACCATTTTCTTTTAGCCTACATAATGAATAATTTGTTAAATAATGGACATTTTTTTAGGAGGAGCCTTTGAATCACATGGCAGTGAATGCAGATGTAAAACCTTCATCAATATAGCCTTAGGTTGCACACATTCAGTGGAAGAATGGAATATGATTGTGGTAGCTTTCACATTACAAATTGTACAGTATCAGCTATTAGTATTAAACTGAAGATTGGTTAGGCTTATGACATGTAACTGGCAGTCAAGCTATTCACCTGGCTAATATCCCTACCTTT
>KN882379.1:89256-100048 GCA_000934455.1 Apostichopus parvimensis
TACTACATTAAGCAGAAAGTGAGATCTAGGCTAGCTTATTAACAGCCAAGCCTAGTCTAACACAAGTAACAGTGACAATAACAGTAAACAGTTAAGTCACACTGTGGGATTAACACATCAGTACTTACGTAAATGTATGTGAAGCTTGCGAGGCTACCGGTTAAACCTTAATAAATGCAGCCTATTTGTATATGCAGGTTTGGCTATATGCCAACGGTCTAGCCTAGGCCTAGTCTGCCTAACCTGCAGGCCTAGCCTAGAGTTCCTTCATATATTATAGAGAGTATAAAGAGGAACTCTAGCCTAGCCTACATTACTATGGCGTCTGGGCCTAGCCTACTGTAGCCTAGCCTAAGTTAGGCCAGGCTGTGCTACTATTGTACAAGTTTTAAGACATAACGCACCTTTGTCTAATACCAAAAAGAATTCAACTCCGTTGAATTAATATCTTTAAACACTGTTCAATTCCGGGTGTGAGCCGGTTTTTCTAGCACTTTGTTGCTTGTAGCAATGTGTAATCTGAGCAGTTAATTCTCACTGCCGTCTGAAACTTCTAGACCGTTGTTTTGACCGTAGAATACAGTTTACATATAGCTAGCTAGACATATATGTGTGTAATCACAGATTGTAAACAGAAAGCAGAGATGACATAAGTAACTCCTATTTGGAATGTCGCCATCACTTTCATAAGTTCAAATCAGAACTGTATATCTGTATAATGACTTATACTGCCTGGTCGTAACATTATTATTGTTTTAGTATTATTGTTTATTAGCACAATCTAGCGTTTAGAGCTATTTGTATAAACCCAACTTCTGCCTCAGAATGCAAAATTTGACGTTTAAATTTAGATTTACTATGACAGTTATGATTAACTTTAGAACGAAAGACTGAAAAGGCCTGCTCCAGACTAGATATTTATATACAGTGTTTTTTTGTGTGTGTGGGGGGGGGGGGGGGGGGTTGGGAGGGGGGAAAAGTCAATTTTCTGTCCCCATTTTCAGGCACATAGCTGTGGATCGCCGTCCTGGAGAAGGGGTATAAGTGGGTGAGGTGTCTCCCTATGCTTTTGAAAATTTGTGTTTTTCGAAAAGGGCTTAGATGCAAAATGGTGCTATCATTTCCCTGTTTTTAATTACATTTGTGTACTAAAATTTTCCTTTTTTGGTACAAAAACTTAACCAATTTTGGGAAACAAACGATAAAATAATGTGTGCACCTACGCGGTCGAAAACTATCCGGTTATATCACACATTGCAAAAAAACATGTGAATACAAATATGTGGCCATAACTCAGAGAGACACTGCAACCGCGCCCGTAACGCACTTATTTTAGAGGAGACCATTCATTACATCCTCTTTAGTAGTTCTCCCCCCCCCCTATCCACCTCCCCCATCATCAGCCCCATCCCCCAGGTTCGAGAACATTTAAAAAAAAATTTTTGGCTCCCTTTGATTTTTCAACGTTCCCCATCGCGCCCAAAACAATTATGTGGGGACATTCTGCCCCCTGCTGGCTACACCACTGGCTATGCTGAGTTAATCCTTATGGAAGCGAATAGAAATACTAAACACCGTACAGTTTGGTTTGCGTTGTAAAGAACTGCTCGTATTCAACATTATGGTACTATCTACACACTTCACACAACACTCTCAAATGCTGAGTTATTCCTCTGGCCCACCTTTCCTCCGCAACCGTCACCAACCGACGGTTTGATTTGTATCATGTAATCGGAAGCTGTAAGAAAAGGTGGGGTGGGGGGGGGGTGGGTTGGACAAGTGTTTAAGCTCACATCGAGACCAGGCAGTTGCCACACAATTACAATATTTTTAATTTGTAATGATGTCCTCTATTTGGTCCAGCATAATCTTGTGTAGACAACTTCCGGGGGGGGGGGTTGGTTGGAGGGGGGTTGGCTGATACTGTTTTCTATGTTGGGAATACTTCAGTTTTGTTCTGGCACATCAGCACAGGTATACCAGCGACAAGAAAAGGACAACTAATATGTGAGACAATGACCTATGTTCAGAAAGTTTACATACACACAAACACGCATCCACACACACAAAACATGTGCACAACCAAACATCAACATATTGTTTGCAAATATGAGGTCGGAAAATGTGTCGGTTGCAATAAATGGATACGCGGAAAACAGAAACGAAACTATGGAGTCTCTATACTCAATTACGCTGTTTCCCCACTGAGGACTTGTCAATATTCCTTGGGGTCCTGCCCCCCGCCCCTCTCTATATTAATACACATGCACCGGGATGGTAATGGGGAATGGGGGACTATACTTTATTCCACTACAAACAAAACAGGAATTAAGATAACTTTTTATGTATTTTTTATTCATCTTTTATTAAAATGCTTCTTTTTTTCGGCCAGAAGATAAAAGAAGAACATCGTGTAATAAAATGTATATCAAAAATTTAACAAGAATACTTTAATCTGGAAACCTGAAGCGCAACATAATTACTTACGTTAGAAAACTTACATGTTCCATGCATTTATAACCTCTCCGTTAACGTAAATAAAAGTATGAACAATTTCACATCATAAATAAAGTGATGTGCAAGGCAAAAAACAGAACAACCCAAATCACAAACAAAAAAGTTCTGGGAGTCATTATACTCATGAGTAAATCGAACATCATTGTGACCATTCGATACTCACCCGGTTGGGAACCATTCCAGCATACTGTACTTCCCTTACACGCTTCAATGGACTTCTACTAATAGTATATGAATATCATGTTTCTATTAGATGAAGGTTAGGAACTGTTCATACTGTCAGTACGATTGTCATGAAGCATAGTATGAGAGGATAGTGTAGAGTAGTGGCTGCGATACTTTTGAAGATTGTGAATAGTTATGACGTAAGACACTGAGACACCTTACAATCCACAGCCAAGCATAAGTTTCAGGGTATATCCAAAGGAAAATTCATTTCTATGACCCCCAAAAAAACTGCATATTTTCCGTTGATATCCTTCACAAACAAGACCAATTTCTACCATAAAATCCCATCAATCCAGCATCAACAATGATTGGAAAATAACGCATGCGCATTCGTTGTGTCAACGCCAAGTTAACGCAGCATCATATATTTGTTCAGCCCATGTCACTGCACAACAAAGTTGATTGGGGAATACAATCTCATCATTATATTATAATGGTCACTCCTGTTTAACTTCATAGCTCATTATAAAGCTTAATTAAACGTTCATGTTGTCACAAAGTATGCCTCACGCAACAGTTAATCTAATCTCGTTGTATAACGTGACCATTTCAGAGATGTATATAGATGTATATTAGATCCTCCGGCAAGCAGGAACTCGCGAAGCCTCACTGGCTTATCAATGCCGCAAGCTGACCGAAGTCAGTCTCTTACATTCATATTTAACGTCCATGATTATGAATTATGAAGAGAGAGAGAGAGAGATATATAAAAACTTATTCAACCAATGTTCATAAACTTAATGCGAAAAAACATATTCTCGTTGGTATAACGTGACTATTTAAAAGAAGATCGATAAAACTTATTCAACCAATATTCATAAAACTTAATAAAATACAAAACATCATGTTGTTGAATACAGGGAAAATATCAACCAGGTGCCCCCCCCCCCCCTACTCCACTTTCCTGTTATTTCCCGCCTGTCCTCGTCCCTCTATTCCCGTTGTATAACTTGACTATACTGAAAGATAAATAAAACTTATTAAACCAATGTTCATAAAATAAATAAAATACAAACCATTCTGCTGTTTGAGTACAGAATATTAAAATATCAATGGAGCAGTGACGTTCGCTAAACCAGGTGCCCCTCTTATTCTTCCCCCTGTACCCCGTCCCTTACGTCGCTCCCTTTACCCATCCAGGCTGAAAGGGTAAAAAGTAACATTCCAACTGGTGTTTTCTCCCCACCAACAACCCCCCCCCCCCCTCTTGCTAAATTGCTCGATCATCCTGACGATTTGACTAAACATTCATGTCATTTGGGGGTTCATGTGGTGATGAAGGTAAAGATGTTTGTAAAGAAGGGATGGTGACATCACAAGCCATCATCCCCTCTCCCCCACCACGACGTTACTTGCTTTATTTAAAGGGGGAGGGGTCATGAAAAACCCCACAATCACGACCCTATTTTCAAACCACATGAAGGAGATCCTTACTTATAACTCTGTTAGTCAATACAGGTTGTTGGTCTTTTTATTTTTAATTTTGAAAAGATTAAATTGCAAAGAATACAAACGCAGTTTCAATAAATAGAAACGCGTCGAAATCATAAGCAAACTTATGAGAATATCACCTTTCTAAAATAAATTTTTGTAAAATATTGACAACTTTCCGAGAAAATTATTCAGAATAACCAAAAGGCACATCGACAGAAAACCCCTCATGTATAACTACTTATATACCCTTGTGTAAAGTTATTTATTGTTTTAAAATAAAATGTTACGTCGTTATTTACCTACCCCTATATGTCCAGCTATGATGAAATATTTAGGGATGTATGGAGACAACATTGGTCGAATGTTTTCCAAACTCCCAACTTTTGAGTAACCTATAGGACCTTCGAGGGTGACATTAAGTGCCCATCAGTACATGTGCGAGTGAAACAACCAATGGAGTTTTAACTTTGAATGAAAAAAATGTGTGTGTGTCATTTAGACCAAGAACTCCACATGGAAGTCGATAATTGAACCGAATGCCGAAAGGAAACTTTTCTATTTACATGATATAGGCATATAGTATATAAAGGTTTCAAAACGTATGGCAAAACGTTGTTCGAAATCTCTCAACATTGTATCGCAAGATAAAACGATTCATATTTTCAGTATATCGACATATGTTATATATGTACACTCTATAGAAGTTATAGCCAAAATGGATAGACCTATAATGGAACTGTATGCTAAATACACAAAATATAGCTATATTGGATACAATTGCTCGTCGTTTATTTTTAGACAGCATCACGAGATACCTGGAAGAACGTATGTGTCCATATTTACCGCCTATACAAACCATGTTAGTGTTACATTCTTCAGGAGGCCAAAAAGACGTTGCGAAGATGCGTTAGATAAAAGTGATGTGCACCCCCATCAAAATATAGTACATTATTATTCTTATTTATTATAATTTGCTTTAAAATTATTTAGAAAATGGAAGAACCCAAGCATGTATGTACGAACACACTATACACACATCATATGCCAAATTGGAATAAGGTTATTGGAAATGTAGAATAAGAGACACATTGTATTTCGTATAAAAATATAAAAGGGAACCAATATATAAGAGATGGCATTTTAAAAGATGCTGTTACAGTGAAAATTAATTATTTAGTCAGGAATATCTAAACAAGGAACATTTACATTTCAATCACACACTTCCTGTTAACAAAAATATTACTTACGAAAAGGTAGAAACCGGGGAGTTTATTTTCAGCAAACATTCGTTTCCTGAAATTTAAGACTTTTAATTTAAAACGAAAACACGTTTTCCGTAGTAAAGTCTCGTGTACAAGGTACAAGGTAAAACATTCTACATGAACTACAGGCCGACAACTCTATACAATTTGTTCGCATTAAAAATTGTCGATACTGAAATCACTTTTGCTTACTGTGCAAAAAAAAACAAAAAAAAAACTTGAAAAAGCAATTATGATGAAGGATGCTCTTGTGGAAACAAATATTGTAACTGAACATCAATAAGCCCTATAATGATGACATGCATGAATTATTATAATTAGGTCTATATGAAATCCTCACTTCATGAATAACATAGAAACGAAACACACACACACCCACACACACAACCACTGGCTTGTTATTGATTTTAAATGATTGTCCAATGCTAAATTGTATTTATGACTGATGGTGAAAATGAAAGACATTCTACGAATCCTGGTGAAATCTGCATTCCGATGAATCCCCTATCTTATTTTAACGGCTGATACTGTCTGAATGTGTACCATAAGTGAACTTGAAGCAACAAAGTTTAGTGGCAATATATAGCTACACAATGACGAAATACAACGTTTTATTTTTTTTTGCTTTCGTTTCACTCTACTGTTTTGACTTAAGAATAGATATACTATACTGTAGTGTACTAACTTTACTAATAGGGAATGTGAAATATACATTTTATATCCCTGAAGTGTGATTTATTGAGAATGCAATGACTCCCAAGTATGAATTGGAAAAGCAGTGAAGTAAATTTTTGTAAAGAAAAAAAAAAGTATAGTTGCGTCAATGAGCATCTATGACGTCACAAATGTTTACTGGAAGTTCTTTTTTTTCATACAAAACTTATCGACTGCATATGATATTTTCCGAATGTGTGATTCAGCGATGTGTTCTGCAACAATATCATTTATTACATTCATTACATTTCTTTCGTTTCAAACATGTTTTCAAGTTTCTTTCTCTTCTCCAATCAAACAGTAGTGTATAAAAGAATTTTTTTATAAAAAATTAAATGTTATCAGTCAACCACGTTTTACATTTGGATAAAACGCTTAGCTTTTTCAGGGACGCCCTTAAAGTATGTAATGCTCATAAAAAGCATTGCAAAGTGGCAGAACGATACCAAAGTCTAGCACTCAGATACCATTGCAGCCAGCTATACTATAAAGCAACACAAAAGGCTATGGGAAAGTATATACTTGTCAAGGCTGAATTATCACACTAACAATACTTTCAAAATTGTCAAGGACAAATGGTGTTTTGAATTTATATTTCGGCGACACCATTGTTTGTATGACTATGTTTAAATTACTTTCCAGCTCAGAAGTTAAAAAAATATATATATTAAAATAGGAGCGATAAAGCAAACCATTGCGTTTTGTATTAAAGGGGCATATCAGACAATATATTATTAAAGGTGATATAGAAGGACCTCTTGCACTCGATGACACATTTCTCTTTTGAAGCATTCGGACATAGTACTGTTATAAGTTCTGACTCGACGTAACTTGCTATTGCTTTATGCTGCTCTAAAGCATTAGATTAATTCATATTCAAAATTCAAATTCATATTCTAAAAATATTTGCATAATCGATATTCTTCCTTAAAATATCAAATTCTTATTTATTTTGTTCTTTCGATATTGTCTCGCAGTTTCAAGAAAAATATTCAATCCTACCATTTTGCTAAGTATGATTACTGAGAAAGGTTTCCATCCCGGACACATAAATTATACCTTTTTTTCAGAAATAAACAACCAGTGTGTTTGTTTTTTCAATACTCTCACATTCTACTATATCGATATAAACTCAGTCTATGGGTATATACACAAAAGCAAACTCATATGAAATTTCAGACCCCTCTTTCCTTTGCGGATGTAGAATAAATATGAAATGCCTACATGAAGTGTATAGTAATATGCTCTACCTGGCAGAAATTTCTTAATTCCTTGTTTTTCCAAGTATCTATGTTATGATGAACTCCTTCAGACTCACTGTAGCTTTTCAGCCTCGTAAAATTAAACACACAACCAGGATATTCAACTCAAAACAATTTATAAACTTGAAAGGAAATTCAAGTTATACCTGAAAGCAAAGTAATAAAGTGAGTGTCCCATATTTTCTCCTCGCGTAATATAGGCCTACTTCTATTTGTTTAGGCAGATATATTTAAACAAGCACCAGTTAAATTGCATGCATTAGGAGTTTAGGACATTCAGGTCATATAACAAATACAAAAAATCCTTCTTACTCTCAAGGTCTTTAGTATTACATCATTTAATACCATGGTATAGTGATGGTACGAGATTCCTCCAAAATAGAGTCATCTATACACTGAAGGTTCAGATTCGTAAATTCTATTTCCTAGACGCAAAGGAGGATCAAACTTAGACAATTTACGGGTTTTTTGTTCTTCTGTGAAACACACTTCACAGAGAGAAGCTCTGTAAAACGGATAGTAAAGTCATCAACACTCAAAGCCTTTTACCAGTCTTTTTTTAAAACATATTCGGGAGTCATCTTACTCATATTTAACTGTAATGTGTAAAACAGTCCAATATTGCAACGTGTCATGGGGAGATCCCACTTTTATAAAATATAATTAAAATACTTAAAAGAAGGCACCAAGCTTTGGAAGCACCCTCAGAAACGGGTCATATGATTGGAAGTTTAGTATACAAAAGGTTCACCATCTCGTGCAAAAAAATAAAATAAACGATAACATGCCAATCAATAAAATCTGTTCAGTTGAGGGTTTTTTTCCCACATAGTTAGCTCAAAATACAATAAGGAAACAGAAACATGTTTCAAGGTTTTGTCAAGACGAAAAGGATTCTATATTTGCACACTATGAGTAAAGTATACAGACTGGGTTAAGGTGGCATAGCATATACAGTTCACATCTACAGTATCAGGATGTGTTGACATGCATTTTTCGTTTTTAAGTTTGCCAAACAAAGTCTGGCTTTTGTTGGCACTTGGATGTTTGAGAATAATATCGAAAGTAAATTTGTTGTCAAAATCGGGTCCACCTTTTCAACTTTGTCTTTTTGGGTGGAACGTTTACGAAAACGACCCCAGTAAGTAAAAGTTGACATTTCTCTCAAGATTTAGGGTAAAAGTGTGCAAATATATTAAGGATACGGCTACGAACATGTGAATCATTGTGGGAAGACCAATTACATTAGATAATGTAAGAGCTAAAAACAAACGAAATATAAAAATAAATAGATAAACCTAGAATAAGAGAGCAAAAATCAGTGAGTTGCACTTCTGTTTGAGATTCTAGTTTTTAATGCTACCACTGTAAAATGAGCATTAACACACATAAAAAAAAACTTTCGTGGAACTGGTACTAATGCACACCATGGGTCGTTAAGCTGTTTCAGTCTCTCCGCCGTTCTTTTCAGCGTTCTCTTCTGAACTCAATTTTTTTCCAAGAAATGTAACGACTTTGACGAATCTCGTTTGAAGTAGAGAAACACACATCGATATGTAACACAGACCGACCAACGTGTACAATAAACACGGGAAGTGTGTGTTGTTTTCAAAGTGATGTGTCGGTACATAGTCACCGAATCCAATGGTGGTTAAGGTAATAAATGTAAAATAAAACGCTTCAAAATAGTTCCAGTGTTCCGCTATAGAAAAACTGACGGCTCCGACGCACAAATAACTCACCATCAATAAAATAACGACTACGAAAGGCACATCCCCGGCGTCATCTTCTTCCGAAATGTTCACAAAGATGCTCTGTTGTTTCTGGAAAGTTCTTGGGGCTCCATTGGTCTTCTTCCGGTCATTCTGACCAGCGGGTTTCAAGTCTTGTAATTGGATTGCCCTATCACTAACTCCCTCTCCTTCTTCGAAGACATCATTGTCTAGTCCCGTCTCTTGACTGAGATCTGGGTAGACGTTACCGTTCCTGACGCTCCCAGCCACCACCGGCTTCGATTTACTACGTTTCATCCTACATAGTGACTTACGAACGAAGACGGCGATTCGAGAGGCGAGTCGGGCTAGAAGTCCACCTATGACGGCGAAGAGGAGAAAAGAGAACGGTACACCGACACAGCTGTACAGGATGACCACAACCTGGCCGGTTGTGGTGGATGGTACCAGATCACCATATCCTAAAGAGCAAAAAACAAAATGTCAAAGAAAGCCAAAATGAGGCAAATTCAGTATGAAAATATTTAATGTAACAGAGCAGACGGTTCACGATTTGATCAGGGGGCATACCCAGGGTTCTTAAAAGGAGTGGTTGGCGCAGGGGTCTTTGAAGTGGGGCTTTCGGGGTCTTCCCTCATAATCAAGGAAAATTTTGCCCGTGAAAATGGTGCATTCTGAGGCATATATTTGCTTGGTTATGCTCATAGGAGGTAATGTGGGGACACCCCATCCTCTGGGTCCGTACCTGTTGACCATTACTGAATTCACATGATCCGCAAGGTCCTTGCACCTATTTTGTTGGGTCTCTTTACAAACTATTTTTCAGAAATTGACCTCGCGTTCAATGACCTCTAGTAAGTCGTTTCAGGATTGAAAATGCCCATGCACAAATTAAAACCACGAGTGACCGACCTTTACCAGAAACACATTTTTATGCTACGTAGTATTTGTACTGTATTGTATACCACCAGTATTGTTTATACATAGAATATATATAGAGTACAATAATTTGAAAATCAAGTTATATCCAGGAATATATATAAGGGATATTACGGTCGCAGAAAATGTGACACTTATACGAAAGAGAAAAAATATCTCAATGTTTTAGATTTTGGATGCTTGAATTTCCGTCTATTAAACTATCGTTATAAGATTTTTAAGAACAAATTGTCAGTGGTTTCTCACTATCCCAATTGTCCATTTCATTAAAGATGACGAGGGGATAGAGTTTCACTTTGGATCCCCTCCACTCCCCCTCTGCACTCCCACCCCCTCACCTCTGCTCCCTAGAATTGATTTAATCATGTGCCGTACCTATGGTTGTAATAGTCGTCATACAGAAAAGCATAGCAGATGGAATACCCCAGGGGTCCGGTTCACTTAATATATCTCTCCTTCCCGGGATCCAGTCTGGGTGACTAACAGTTTCAATAAGTTCCTCCAACATATCCTCGAGAAATTCAATTTCTTTATCTCCATCATCTCCTTCATCCTTAGATCGATTCACAAACAACTCCTTGATATTCTCCTTGATCTGGTTTTCTTTCACTTGTAGTGCAACGATGCCATCCTTCTCCGTCTGGCCTTCAATGGCGCCGAATATTAGGCTACCAATGAAGAGATATAGGAAGTAGAAGACAAC
>KN882379.1:111858-122482 GCA_000934455.1 Apostichopus parvimensis
CAGCGGTTACGATCCTTTCCGGTGGTATCAAATTACGTTATGCTGTTATATAGTCTTGGTCTTCTCAGCGTATCAAACTACTATCAATTAACTGTAGTATATAGCTCATGTTTTATTGATATGCATATGGACAGCTCGTAGACTCGAGCAGTGAGCTGAAACTACCATGAAACCCATTGGGTTGTAGGCTTGTATAGCTAGCTATATTATGTATGGTCACTATGGTGACAGTGTGAAGCAAGTTTTTGCTACTCTGTACTTGGCTGTAGCTACATACTGGCAGCATGGAGCTAGTGGTTGTAGGCTCTACATTTTGCAGCAAGTGATTGCGTATCCATGGTAGCAATAAGCATCATGCAACTGAGTGTATGGTTGTAGTTTCCAGTTGTGGCAGCGCATTGGCATGCATGGAGCTACGGTGTCTGTCGTTCCATGGTGGTTGTATAGCTTCACGAAAGTAGTGGTTGTACAGTATATTTCTCAATTGTAGTATCAAGGAGCTTCATCTAGCATGCATGTTGTGCCAGTTGGTGTAACTATACTATCAGGTGCATGAATTTTTTGTATGTGTGCGCCTATACAGTACGGCTAAGTACGGGTATATTTATATGGCTTACATACTATACACAGACGTCTACACATATGTTCGTGTTTCCTCGAATATCATATAATATAATAACAATACAGTCTGTAAAGAGTAAACATGTATTCAGTTCAAAACAATTCGTTGAAGCGGACAAAGACAGAGACTCACTGGCACCGTTACATTGGAAACCAGAAAGGTACATCGAAACCTGTATTCATTCATTTCTATTAACCTTTAACGCTATCGCACACAGCGACCGCTCGACAATAACCCGGATTTGCACTAATTAAACAGTACTTATTCAAACCAGCGTTTTTTATATTCCTTCTGAACTGAAAAGAATGGAGTATACAGGCTATTTACGTCAGTCCGCCGTCACTCATTAATCTTCAAATAATTGTAGACAATTTTAAAAACACTCTTCAGTCCAGGCTGCCTTTCTATATAACTGCACTTCTAAGTTTCAAGAAATGACCCTTTAAACATCTACATGGCTCATCAATGAATGTGGCTGGACTATACATATCGGTAGTCTAACACAAAAAGCAATCAAAAGATGTAGAATTTCATGACCTATAAGATAATTTGTTTACTATTTATTATAAATTTATTAAGAACAAATGATGTTGGATGTCATCGGACGTCGCCACTATATCATGTTAACCTTTAAAAGGGCATTTCAGGGCTCTGAATCAACTATCTGTAGAATGCATGCATGGATGTAAACGACAAAGGCAAATGAATATTTATAATTGAAAATCGTAATGGGTTGGAAAATCAAGAACAGTGAAAAAAACTTCCAGCCTCTACCGGGATTCGAACCCGTGCGTCCCGCTCTGTACGCGGACACCCTAACCACTAGGCTATGGACGCTGATTGTATGTCCAGAGGTTCGAAACCGGTAAGGAAGGTCGTAATTCCACTGTAGGCGTTTGTCACGTGTTGATATTAAGTAGATTTTCTCCCTCCCTCTCCCATTCCCATCTTGATCTTCCAACGTTCTCGCCAAACCGAAATTACCGCGCAAAGGCAGTATATGAGCATTTGTATAATACAAAGCCAAATACCAGTATATAGTTAACACCATTACCAGTAACGCGAGTTCCACTTACCGAAACGCATGACGTACCGTATGTTTTTATCACTATACTTGGAAGTCCTTAGTGGGTGAACTTTTGAACTATTGATGCCAAACTTTTGACCGAACTACTGTACTTAATTTTACGAAACACTTTTCCACAAGTTCCATTATTTCCACATACAACTGTTAAAACTATGGAAAATTACTTCAGCACGCATGCGTACTGTATGCAAAGTAAAGTACTTAGGTCATAGTTACAGTTGTACGCATAGTCCAATAGCCTCTATTACCTAAAATGGCTTTCAATTCACAAAGTACCTGACATCCCCTTTCCATATTCCCTACCCAAGCCCCTCCCCCGGTTTTGCAAGCAAAATCGACACAATGCTTTGATTGCAATTGTGTTCGTAAATACAACTCGTATTTGATAAACAGCTTATGAACATACTGTTCCTAAAATGTATGAACAGAAGACCGCAGCTTGAATAATAACAATCAACAATAATAATCAACTATCAATAGCTTGTAGGTTATTTATATTTCAGGCCAAGTTACTTTTACACATTCTCCTACACAGGCTCTCTAGTGGATAAGCAGTTTGCTAACAGTTTTATTTTAATTTAATTTTAATTTATTTTAGAAAAAAAAACAATGCAAGATTAAATAGACCAGTTTACCTGGTCGTCATTTTACGTGTCAAAATGTTAATCTCAACGTTTTAATTCATTATTACATCATGCCAAATCTACCATATCAGTCGTGTGCATGACGAAGACAACGATCTCGCTAAGTACACTATAACTGTCATCTTAGACATGTACAGCAGGAACATCGGTTTACTGGACGGCAGACAAACAATCTACAGCATTACCTACTGTATCTGTATAAAGTTTAGGAATTAATTCCCATTGCAATGTTTCTCTGCTCGTTATGACACCAGCCGCCGAAGACCTACGGGCCACCGCTTGCTACATAACATATACATACCCACACTACAACTCTCTTTGTGAACACAGCTGTATGCAAATCGGTTCTGTTAAACAGACAAAAACTAAACAAAGGAAGCGGCTAATTATAGGTACTTTCGGAGCATAACAAAAGCGCTTAACCTTAGGCAGTTAGACAACTGTAGAAGTTTCTATAACTTTTCTTAGGTTATGGTAATATGCTATCAATTTTACCTCGCCTGACCAGACATTTTATGCAAGGAAAGTCTGGAACAATAACGGAAACTTGCTGATATATACACAACTATACACAACTGTACAATGAAAGCATATGTAAACGGCTTGTACAGACAGAGTTCAATTCTTACACGCACGTATAGTTTCTTTGAAATCAGCATGTGTTGTTGGCATGTTAACCCATGTTATGGACAGATGATTTTTTCAAGAATCCACTTTTCTGAAATTCTACACCTCAATTTCCTTGAAGAAAGTATAATATAAATATCGGGATTGCTAGAAACTTCAAGAACGCAACAAGTACCAACTGTCACACTTGCCATGTTACAGATATTGCTGGTCGTTCAGACAACTGAATTCAAGTGTCATGGACTGACATCCCATTTTACTTATATTTAAATTGCTGGTCGAAGTTTAAAACTTTTGTACCAATTTGAAGTGACCATATTGTCGTTTTCTTTCCACGCTATTGTCCTGCACTTGGATTGGTTCCACTTCCAACTTAACGGGGTGTGAGGCTTATATACATTAAAGTATTTATGCCTGGGTGTATTTATAAATGATGAAACAAATTTTGCGGCAGAAAAAGTCAAATCAAATTTTGGAGAAAACCCAAACGTTATCTGGAGTTGTGCATCTATAATAATAATACACTTGTTTGCTTTTAAGTTCACTTTTGGTACAACAACACATGACTTTCAAATGAACACTTTTATGAAAATGGCAAACATGTACTGTAAGAATGGAATGAATATATGTCACAACCTGGGTGCCAAGAATAGACTTCTCTTTATTTATCCAAAATAAATTTACTTTCTAACTAAATGGATGATCGAAACAACAAACTGCATCCATGCTACTTTTCATCACTCTCCAGGAAAATACTGTATACGCAAATGTCATACTGCAAATGTCTTCTCAAAAAATCCATAGAAGGAAAAGTTGTTACATCCTAAAAATTGTATTATACTTCTGAGAAGGATTTTTAAAATAACTTTTATATATACCAGATCTATACAATTTAGAACAGTAAAACATGAACTTACTTGGATATTTCTAGTGGCATTCAACACATCATAGACATACAGTATACCCAGGCATGGTACACCCCTTCCACCCCTCCCCCCCCCCACACACACACACATATGGGACCAAAGTCACACTTCCTCCTTTTCAAATTTCACCCCTGGTACCAGTATCAAATGCCAATGACTGACGACCCTCTTGTCTTCTTGTGTTTTTGGATTGTTGCTATCTAGTGGTCTGTCAGAACGCCTGGCAATTCTTTGTCCGACAACCCCTTATACACAAAAAAATCAGTTTCCTTAACGGTAAATCAAATCTTCCATTACTAGATACAACCAGCAAAACTTTTTTTTTTTCCTTTCTTTTCTTAAATGCTTAATAACCACTATGTGTGAGTTAGTGTATAATCCTGAACTTTAGCATACATTGTTAACTTTACAGTGTTTCCAGAAGTACCTCCCCAGTGATCCTAATTGTTGACATGCAGGTTAGGGGGTGGTTGGGATTGGGGTAGACGGGGTGAAGAGGAGAAGAAGGAGGTGGTGAGGGTCTACCTTTTCATTGTTTATGTTTTCTTTAAATATTTGAATCATCTTGTACAGTTTGGGAACACCTATTCATTCAATTGTAATATCAGAACAGACAAACAAACTCATAAAACCTGAATTATTTGGCAAGATAACCTTTACTACTACTGTACAAGTAACACTTGAACATATGTGCCATGGTCATTCATTATCTATGAAAAACAAATTGTTGGCATGACTTCTCTACAAACGTAAAAGGAAATTTCATTTCCTGACACACATTTATGAATGATGAGGGACCTTTAACGACATGTGGCAAATCTATCAACACAACGACATTAACAGGTTAAGAACAAACTGTTGTCTAGAAGCATGCTAAGCTTCTACGTATATATACACATTCAATAAAAAACCCACTGATATTATAAATGTATAAAAAAAAATAATAAATTGCTAAGGTAAGTATTACCTGAGCCATAAATTTTCCACCCCAACTCCATATCTTGTTACATTTATGGAGATATTGAAACATTCAAAAGCATTTAAATAATTACATATTGAGTATACAGGTCTGCAACTGACTGTATCCTGCACCGTAAACAAATATTTATATATATATATATTTATAATAAATTGCATGGTTAAAAGAAACACAGTCCTGGATATATTGAAGGGACTGCCATAATTTCAGCGAGACTGCAGTAAACGGTTGCATTTCAGTGTTGTAAAAGCCATGAATTGAGACAGTTTATTGCAATTTAGACAAAAGTGCAGTTACTCACCCATACCTATGACCTTTTTTTCAGCACATTATGATACTATGACCAGATCCAAGAGAACTAATGGTAATGACTCAATTTGACATTTCAACAATGCAACTCATTACAAATTAGTTGACTTTGTAACATAACTTGAACAGACACTACATTAAAAACTTCTCTGGCCCACTCAAATTAGCAGTATTGTTTGCTTACTTATGGAACTTATACATATTTTGTAACAAAAATGATCCAAATAGGATTTTATAAATGTACATCAAATTACTCAGCATCATTGAACTTGCGATTCGTTCCATTTTTTTTTTTTATGTGTGTGTATAATTGAAGGAGCAACCGCAGGCTACTTGAACGTTGCAACAGCTTCTGGGGGTGTAAAAGACAGTATAGTATATAACTGATGCTTTCATCAGTTACACTGAACTTAAACAACAATATACTTGGTACAACACTTAAAAATCATCATTCCATTTTTTTTTATGTGTGTGTATAATTGAAGGAGAGCAACCACAGGCTACTTGAACGTTGCAATGTTTCTGGGGGTGTAAAAGACAGTACAGTATATAACTGATGCTGTCATCAGTTACACTGAACTTAAACAACAATATACTTGGTACAGCACTTAAAAATCAGTTTACAGTGTCATAGTTTAGTACAACATAACTTTCCAAAGTTACTTCAAGACATGTCATGCACAAGTCACATAGCAAAAGTTGTGTAGGCTATACCTGTATGTTTATGCACAGGCTACATCAATACAATGAAAAGCATATGTTAGTAAAAATTGGAAGACTGGGTAGGAATTCATTGGATCCAAGGTTCTATTCCATGAGAGTGTATACTGGGCCCTAACGTTAGTTACACTTCGGTCCTATAGGTTGAGTATACTAAAATAAAGCTCACACATGTCACTGCATACCAATGCAAGCTACAAGTCTGAATCACATATTCACATCAAAGTTATTTTTTCCTTCTATCTGTTGTTTGTCATTACGACACATACAAAGAAAACTAAGGCATGACCCAACAGGTCTAGCATTGAGTCCAGCGTTAGGCTACTATCTATCTAAGTCTAGTTCTGTTAAGACGAACCAAAGTTTACTTGTCTATTCCTAGGCCTAAGTAATAACGTTACAACTTCAAGATAGTAGCCTTGTTGTACTTGTAGTGATATAACGTTTAGATCTCGCCTAGGCCTAATTTAATGTACTGTTACTGTTGGCCTAAAGCGTACGTAATTGGTATACAAAAACTTGAATGACAACTTTTACTTTTCAACTAAGTTCTCATGCTGAACTGCAGATTGTTAAAATCTTTCGTTTATAGCTGTATTTGGTGAGATATTCTAGCACTACACTTTAATTACCTCCTTTGTAAATGGCTAAGCTTAGTTAGCTTTAGCCCAATGGCCCTTTCCAGACGCCGACATTAAGAGTTTCATACAGCCACTTGTTGACAGCCACGTTGTAAACTGGAACTTTCTCAACAGCGTTAACTTCGACGCACATACATAGACTCCTTATCCCATTATCTTCCAAAGAAAACGTTTTCGAATGAGACAACCAACTTCATCCACTAGGCATATATCCTTGTTTTAGGTAACGGCATGGCGATCAACTGACATCGATAACGGAATTTGATAGTTTGTCACACACAACTCCTGTATCGTTTTCTTCTGACAGCCCGCAACTTTTTTCAAAACTTATATCGGCTTTACAACTTGCATGTATGTACGCAGCACGCTATGATGTGTGAACAGGTATGAACTGAACAACAACACATAACTCACCATAAGTCACAATATTGCTTACCGCTGTATAAATAGTTGCCTGCGTGACCAGCATCTGTGCTGGATAAAAACAATGAAATTACGTGCCCAGTAAAGAAATGTAGAGTAAGTTGCGCGAGACATCCACTGATGGGCACCACTGATCTGTACACTAGTGTACAGATCAGTGATGGGCACAGAAATTGAAACACAGAAGCCATATCGCACTGACAACAGTACGTTTTGCTGCGATTTGAACGGCCCTCACGCCATCCCAAAACAATGACTCGCGCATAGGGTGCCTACGTGAAAGTAACGAGGTTTCGACGAAATCCTCATCTTATCGTCAAAACTTATATTTCATTTTCACTTACAGAAACACGTGATGCAGCAGATTAGCTCGAATTTTGTGGTGCAAAAATTAATAGTTGAAATGAATTACAACTCATGGGTATTTAGCCTCGACTTACACAGTTGTTCTTACTTTTTGACAAACAAAATCCTACCATGTTCCCAAAAGTTGTACAACCTTACATTAGGCCCTTAACTAAATACATAGGGCACAAAGGCCAGCCGTCACCACGATAATTTTGATAAGACCGAAATTTAGGAGAGACGGCATTAGTTACAGAAATGATTGGGCCCCTAGGGAACAGGTACTGTGAGTTGGATGGGCACCAATAATTTAATGAGGGGCACAATACTCATGTGCTGTTACTTGTGAAGTTTTTGTTCACATGATGGTGGGACAAATTAAGTGGCGGGGTGGGAAAACACTAGTCTGAAAGCAGTGGCGTAGCCAGGATTTTTCGAGCAGGGGGGCACTGGGGGGTCACAAACTTTTCCTGGGGGGACACAAATTTCCCTAGCAAAAAGTTCCGCGAAGAGTGGTCATCCCTCTTCGGCACAATAGACAATTGCTCAGTTAATGATAAAAGACTGATATACACTGCAAAGTCATGTTGAGGTCGAACATTTGTATGGTAATTTAAGTCTACAATTCTGAGTTAAGCTAAAAAAAATATCTTCGGAAAATTGTAATTGAAAGATACCTCACAGTAATGAAACAACCAAGATGCTGTGTATAATTTGATGTTGCAGTTGCTATGAAAATAGGTCAAAACCCACATATATCACATCTGCAAAACGTTTGGACTTTTGGAACTTCCCAAAGTACATTCTTTTTACCTTCTGACTTATCAGATTGTCTTTGTCGCTATGCAATGACTGACATGCTGTTTCCATTTTTTTTACAATGTGCATGCCTTTATTGAAAAATATTAAAGTTACAATGGAACAAGGAACAATGATAGATGTATAACTACAAAGGAGCATTGCACTATTTTTAGCATTCTATTACTGTACATAATTATTGTCTTCTTACATTTGGTGTCTTTCTTCTGTAATATTACATTGTTTCATTTTGTAAATTAATCTCCATATTGTAACTCTCAGATGTCTTCGGTGATGCAGGGGGTTGTAATGGAACTCCCTGGGTGATGCATGGTGACTCACATGTGCGTAATTTAATTTTTCATGAAATAGAACTTATCACTTCATATTTCATAACCTCAAAATGGATGCATATAGTGATTTACCACAAACATTAATATTCATCGTCATTTGCTTGGAAGTTACAACACGGGCCCCGTCGTGTTGCATCTTAGGCTTCTTAATTAGCAATTTCAATTCAGTTAGACCTATAAAGGCCTACTTGACATTGACAAACAGCAAGAGCAGCCTAACTATCATCTCATTCCCAACAAAGTTTGCTACCACCATCACTTGAGATGAATCCTACTTTCCTATCCTAGAGATTGGATATTGCCTGGTTACCGTACTACTGTAGCTTTAATACTTAATTACAACGATAACTTATACTAGAAGTACTAGTAGAACAAGTTAACGCGTAGCTAGGCTAGGCTAGGCAAGTTATAGGCCACAGCCCGTCAGTGTCACTGCCAGTGAAATGTTAAAGGTTTATCACAGTGTCTAGAGGTAATCTAATACTGATCGATAAAAACTTTGGTTTCATCCTACGAATTGTATATTTGTGCGGTTTACAGCCGCCTTTCAATTTCTTGGTACCTTGCTTCCATAGATAAGCGGTGTTAAGTGTTATTACGTCCCAGCAGTACAGATTGAGCAGCGTCAAATTGTTTGGTGGAACTAAAAAAATTTTTTTTTAAATATACAAACATGTTAAAGATTCCTTTCATCTTTCCATACCGCATATATACGTATACCCTAATTACCCTTAGAAGTGGTTCACAATTCTGTGCATTTTTTGAAAAATATTTTTATTGTAAGAATTTCTTGAGCACATCATTGCCTAACGGTGAGATTCTACGTAAAATAACAGTGACAGTTGACGCTTTTGGGTGAGCTTTTGGTCTTTTAAATTGCTGTAAGCGACAAGCCGGAAGTAGCTTCTATGCGATCAAGTTCTCTGCTAAGGGGTCTCTCTAAAACCATACAAAAGCGTATATATACAAGGACATACGTAATCATGCCAATATTCGCAGGTGTGTTTATTTATCAGGTTTGATGATTGAGTCATTAAGTGTATAATGTAGACCGTATTCCCTATATAACTATTTTTCACATCTGTTTTGTTTGTTCGTCCTCCACGTAATCTATATATATATATAAACGTATACGTAGTGCAAAACTGCGGTTTATTGCCTGAACCACTAACTAAATATTACACAGAATTCCTTAAAACGTTCAAGTCAGCTATCAACAATGAACATAATTAAAGGGATTCGTATGAAACTTGAAAGCAAACTCTCTCAGAATACCATCCTGATGCCACGTGTTCGAAAGGGTGGGGAGGGGGAGATAAGAGGGGTGGGAGGGGATGATGATTCCCGTTAAAATATTTAGTGAGGCCTTATCCATTGTAGCCCCTTACTTGCTTTAATTAATGTTTGTTTTGCAGTAGAAATCGCGGCCGTATATATACCTCTTTCCCCCTTCTCAGGTGTAAACATGAAATTCAGTAGTAATTAGATTCTGGAATATGTTTTGGGTTGAGTTATTAAACTGATTAAAACAATGGATTGACACTAACATTTAGGCCTGCGTCGAAGAGCATACGTCATCAAGGAATATTTCAGGGATTTAGCATATTTTAAAGGTGTATGATCTTGAAAACCGGAATGGGTAGAGAAACATTATTAGTATAATTTAATTTTTCTTGGACTAGAACATATCAAGGCTAAAATTCTGCCTAAACTTCATTCTTTAATATATTCTATCTGGATGTTCGTCCAACACTAGTTTATGCTGTATCTATAGTGGGAGGCGTGAGATAATCGGGGCTCAGGGCCTCGTGAACTTAGTTGAAAATAAGAGCACTAGAAACAACAGTTTGGCCTCGATCATGCGATCGGTAATATACAAACCGGTAAGTACTTTCTGAAGTCACTCGGCAGAACTTTCTTTACAGCATTTAAGTTAATGAAAAAGAAACATTCAGTCTATATAAGTAACGAAGTAAAATGATGAAGTAACCGATACACTTTTTGAAACGATGCAAAATTAAAAACGTCTATCATATCTCATGATGTCTTTTCATCACATATTTTGTGTAAACAAGAAAGGGCCTCGAACCCAACCCTATGTAACTTTGCGATTAGCGACGCATCGCCAATTGGTTAGGGTGTCCACATAT
>KN882379.1:130645-142335 GCA_000934455.1 Apostichopus parvimensis
TGTTCCAGGATCTTTTTATGGTGATCCAGGAATAGCCAATTGTCTTGGCAATTAATTAGGAGACCTGAGAAATCTTCATCCCGGGAGTGCTATAAAAGTCAAATGTCCCAGTTTCATGATTTTTAGCCATGTAATATTGATAAAAAATTGATTAGTCAGTTTATGGTATATCCTAGGTTTCATCTGACAAATATATTACATGTTCATATAAACTGTATATCTGCTTCTTTTTTCTTTAATTTTCTGAAGCTACTAGTACATACTGCCAATTTTCAGACATGCTTCCATATGCCTGGTCTGCAAACTATAAACAGTAGTTGCCAAGGCTTACTTATGATATCCTGCAATGCATTGTATGCAAAGTGTTCCCAGTAACTTGTCATCTTTCTTAATTTTATTTGTTATTCTTTGTTAAATTTTCCTTGCTCAGTTGCAGAACTTTGTGATAGCTAACGCATTTGGAACAACTTGAAGATGATTTTTTTGGCTGTGCTGGCCCTGTTGGTATACCTTCTCTACTACTTACTTCAGAAAACTGTTTCCAGAGGCTCTAACTACTTTCTTACCATATTGATCAAAGGGGTGAGTCACTAATTTTCACTGGTCACATGGAATATTTTTAGTCTTTCCAGTAGCTTGCCTTTGCTTTATGTTTTTTTTAGAATCAATGTTGAATGTAACCTTGCCACTGTCTAGCTTTGCTTCCAGCTCTGAACTGCTTTAAACTCCAATAAATCAGTGCTAAAAACATCAGTGAGTGCTGTTGTCAAAAATTGAATCGGGCACTTAGCTTGCATGAATTTCCTTTTTTACAAAATGCTGTTCCAGTTTCTTGCTGGATGTACATTTCTCCTATTGCTAGATTGTTAGTGAACAAACCATAAACTGTGTACTGATAAGTGCATAGGATCATTGGGATGAGGTAATAACATTTTTGTTGAATCCTGCCACCCCTTACCTGTCTCAATACAGCCATTGCCCTCTTTCTCTACCATATCTAGAGCTTACTGGTAAGTTGGGAGAATCCTCCGAGGCTCCAACCGTCAACTGTCCTTGAGCTACCGATGAATGTGTTCAGTAATCTTTAAAGGCATTGAAGACTCGCCCCAAACCGTGTGGGGCCATCTGAAAAAGTTAACTTTCTGTTGCTTGCAAGTGACGTTTTGTTTGTGTTGCTACAAAATGCAGACAGTACAGTAATGAAACGTGATACCTTGTTATCTTTAGTTGCCACCTGAGATGCCCATTGCTGTATTGTTTGTACACTGTGCTGTGGGTATTGACCGCAGCTGTATGTACTGACTGTACACTAGTGTCTAATTACCGACGGTAGCAAGCTGTGTGTGTGTATTTTCTGGGATCGATGGTGGTGTCTAGCACTTCTGTTACACCTCGTTCGAAACTAGGTCAGATTACGGGCATTAGACGTTTCTTTTTGCGCGAGTCTTCACACCCTTTAAGATACTGATTGTGAATGTGTTTGGATGCTAATATTGTATGACCCTACCATTACAATACCAGATCAAATGCTTATGTGACTGGCTGTTACTCATTGACCAACCATAGGATACAAAGCAATTTTTTTCCTCACCCAAACAGGTTGAAATGAACTGAAAACATTTACCAGCTTCTGTTTTTCTTCGTTACCTTAATCCTTAAGTTGATTCGTTTGTTGAAAACTCACCAGGAGCCATGATTCAAAATTGACATCTTCAGACTTTCTGATTTGCATTTGTGTTGAATGACATCGTTTAGTGTATTAGGCTATTAGCCTAGGTATATATCCGCTTTGTGAATTAATGTACAAGTGTGGTGTGTTTGTGCTCTGTCAATGGTTTTGCGACAACCTTGACTTCTATGAGTGTTCTGTAATGCTCGAGAATGGGGTGCATTTAGGTGCCCTAGTTAATTGAGAGAGTGGTCTGTCAAATGAGATGAAAATTTGCCTTTGGTACTGCAGGCATGTATGCTAAACAACACACCTGGTTTGGGACCCATTCTCTTAAACTTCATACATAAGAGATGGATATAAAAATGATATTCTGTGTAGCTTTATACTAATCCTTGAGGATCACTGAAACCTTCAGCAAACAGACCACAGGTAAAGTAATTAAGCAGTTGTTAAGTGGTTTTCTTTCTTTACTTTGCTTTTGTGCAGGCAAGGCTTTACAGTCACATCAATGGGAAGCCTTATGTTGTAAACGGCCAAGCTTTTTTGAAGCACTTCATCATGAAAGAACCAAAACAAGATGCTAATTCCGACGTCCAAGTTTCCAAAGTGGTACTAGGAAACGCGGAAGCAGTTCAGTATCGCAACCTCAGGCAGAAACGAGGAGAAAAATGCCGAGCTTTGATCTTCATCCATGGAGGCGGATATGTCATCGGATCTCCTGGTAAGTCACTCATTTCTATTACTTTCAATACAGCTCTTTTGATTTCTAATGTATTGAGGAATTGTCAAAAGAAAAATCATTTTTATTTCTTCTGCTATCTACATTTGAAGATATGAAAAACTTGCTTACAAGTAGTAGCAATAAAGTTAAAAAATTGCACTGTTTAAGGGGTAACTCCTTAACTCGATTAAAAAATTTCTCCTGTTGATTTCCTGGTCCATATGGATCAACCCAACCAGAGTCTGAACTTACAGGAAAATCGCAGCACTACGATCACAAACAAAAATTTGAGTGTGAAGTATGTGATTTCATATTGCTGCTTGGTGCAGACATTCTCTGCTCTTTGTTTCTTAGTTTTCAGTACCTTTAATTTTCATTCAAATTTCACTTCATCAATCATAAAGCATCTCTTTGCATAGATTAAAATGGATCCGAAATTTTTTTTTTCCAGGAGAGACATTCTTTAAACTAATCTTCTCTTCATCTATTCAAGATCCACAGAACATATTTTCTGAGAATTTCTTTTCTTAATCAATGAAAGACAGTTTTCAATATAAAGGGGACAGACCAGTTCATGTATATATAACAGTAGCTACATGCTATGTAATTATTCATTGGAAGACTGAGGAGGAATTGTATGTATGTATTTTAGATCCTCCTGCAAGCAGGAACTCGCGAAGAAGCCTCATTGGCTTATCAAAGCCGCAAGCTGACCGAAGTCAGTCTCTTACATTCATATTTAATGTCCATGATTATGAATTGTCAACAACTCTGTAACTGGACGACATACATTAATCTTGGAGTGATTCGAACCGGGGACCTTATGATTGAAAGGCACTCGCGTTAACCACTGAGCTAACACCCCATGAATTTAGATCTGCACTTCTTTTGGGGACTCCCCAAATAAATGTCAGTGTCAAGATTCATGTGAAGATTACAGTATCTTGTTCTAGAACACTTCAAGCCATTTCTAAACAGAGATATCCTTTTCAATAGTTGAATACCCCCTAAAACAAAAGAAGCTAAAAGGCATTATTTAATATGTCATTTGCAAAAGTGCAAGTATGCCCTCTATTTTGTTCACTAACCACTACAATGCTTGAGTTAATTAATAGTACATAACATTAGTTTTCAATTCTTTTCCATTTCTTTGTTTTTTTTTGCAGTGCTTTATGATTCTTTTCTGAAGGACTGCTGTGACCAGCTGGGTTGTTATGTTGCTGCATTGTAGTAAGTTCAAAATATTTCAAATTGAACTTAACAAATGGTCAGTATGTTAGCACTGCACGTTCAAGTACACAATGCACACTGAAAATACCAATTGAATTTGTAATCACACCACATTTTGTCACAACTTGCTTCGAGCTGTAACTTCATTTCATCCAGACCAACCCATGTCAAATTTGAAAGTAAATGGTTACACGCCACAATTTGCCAATGAAATCTATGTGGTCAGAACAACTATTCCTGAGTAAAGTGTTATAAACTGTTTAGTCCAATTAGAAATTTCTGCATCTCACAAGGTAATCTTACTACCCTTATTTTTAGTAATGGAGCATGTTATCGTAGCATATCTTTAACCTTATAGAGTATGGTACCACAGAATTTTTGGAAAATTTGATGCACCCTGCAGCTTAAGCAAATACCAGAAAAATTTTCAATAATGTTCGGTAAACTCAGTGAGGTGCTTTAAAGGCATTTGAAGACTCGCCCCAAAATGCGTGCGGCCATCTGAAAAAGTTAACTTTCCATTGCTTGCAAGTGAAGTTTTCTTTGTGTTGCTACAAAATGCAGACAGTACAGTAATGAAACGTGATACCTTGTTATCTTTAGCTGCACCTGAGATGTCCATCGCTGTATTGCTGGTACACTGTGCTGTGGGTATTGACCGCAGCTGTATGTACTGACTGTACACTAGTGTCTAATTACTGATGGTAGCTAGCTGTGTGTGTGTATTTTCTGGGATCGATGGTGTTGTCTAACATTTCTGTTACACCTCATTCTAGGTCAGATTACCGGCATTAGACGTTTCTTTTTGCGCAAGTCTTCACATCCTCTAAGCTGGCGGAAGATAGTTAATGTTGTCTGGGGTATTTAAACAACTTCAGTATCTTGTATGTACACAAATAATAAACAGATATATCACTGAGAAACACAGCAAGAAAAGTGTTTCCAAAAAGCCAAAAAATTGTAGACAGTTTCAAAACTGGTGGCTTCATGTCTCCGGTCAACTGAATTAATCTGATAGCGACCCCTATATAACCATTCTTCACGGAGGGCGCCAGTCAGATGTCACTGTAGCTCGCATACTGTGTAACCAGGCATCACATTCCGTTTTCATCAAGCACGACCTACAAAGCAGAACCGCCTGGTTTCAAACTTCAAAGAGAAGTTTGTTGGATTCTTCCTGACATGAGAGGTTCCAATCCAATTTTAATCAGTGATCTTTTTAAAAAAATATCTTGACTAAATTGTGAAAAGTGTGACAACACCTACTACATGTCTCATTATCTTGTTAGGAAACATGTGCAAACATTTTATTATCATTGCGAGGATGAAAATGGTTCAAATTGCTGCCTTTGAACTGCAACAGTTTGGTCCTTAGGACTGCTAAATCTTTTTTATCAGAACTATCCAAAGATTTTACCCATTTCATATTTTTGTAGCATTATAATTAATTATGACCATATTAATTCTACAGCTACCCTCTGGCACCAGATAGCACCTTTCCAGGGCCATATTCACACATTTTAGAGGCCTGCAAATGGCTCATGAAGAACCACGATATGTTTCTCATAGACCCCGAACGTATTGCCATCGCTGGGGACAGCGTCGGAGGTCAGTTTGCAGCCTCCGTGGTCCAGGATCTGAAGAAGGACCCGTTGTTGATCAATGCCAAGTTACAGGTTTTGATATATTCTCCATTCCAGTGGGTGGACTTTAATACCCCGTCGTATCAACAAGTCACTAAACATCATGGCCAAAGTTTATACACTGTCGGGAATATTCTCCTAAGTTCGTGCCTTTCGTATTATCTCATCGGCAGAGAAGACTGGCAGCTTGTCATGGCTCTGGCCAAGAACAGATTGCTCTCCGAGAATACCAGAGAGTCGCAATTAGTGAGACGACTCAATCACGATGATTTACCACCGGATTTCAAGAGTGCCAGTTTCTACCGCGGTCGAGTCGAGGGCCCATGCGACGGTGACCTCTCGGGCCAGTTTGAGGGTTTACTAATGGATTACCGACTCTCACCCATCATGGGGGATCTAGAGGGCCTCCCCATGGCTTATGTGGTGTCGTGCGGTATGGACTGCTTGAGAGATGACTCCTTCCTCTATTGCAACCAGTTGCAAGAGGCTGGAGTGAAAGTAGTTCACACGCATTACGGAAATGGAACTCACGGGATGCTTATGGGGGGTGGAAAACAAAACAGGCTGGCTGGAGAGATGAGGAAGGAAATAATCAAGTTTATGCTGAAAAATTTGTAGAAAAAAAGCCTTTTTCTTGGAGATTTCAAGTAGAAATTTTATCACAGTCCAAATACAGGTTAGACTCTAAAAGCAGCTAGCATCATGGGGGATCTAGAGGGCCTCCCCATGGCTTATGTGGTGTCATGCGGTATGGACTGCTTGAGAGATGACTCCTTCCTCTATTGCAACCAGTTGCAAGAGGCTGGAGTGAAAGTGATTCACACGCATTACGGTAATGGAACTCACGGGATGCTTATGGGGGGTGGAAAACAAAACAGGCTGGCTGGAGAGATGAGGAAGGAAATAATCAAGTTTATGCAGAAAAATTTGTAGAAAAAAAGCCTTTTTCTTGTAGATTTCAAGTAGGAATTTTATCACAGTCCAAATACAGGTTAGACTCTAAAAGCAGCTAGCTTAGGTTAGTTATTAATATTAACAAGAAAACAAACAGACAAATATTATTTTCAAAATAAGCATGCAATTAAACAAACAAAGGTATTCTTGTTCATTGTTTCATCACATGAATGTTAAATTTGCAGTGGTTTATGAATACTTTTGATTTAGAAAATTCGTCGGCCAGTTTCTTTTATGATATAGTATAGCATCCACTGAAACGTCACTAGTCAAGCTATATATTGAACCTAATTGCAAAGAAATTTTAGTATACAACTTGTTATTATATTCAGTGACAAATGGTTGATTAATCCTCTTCAAAATCATGGACCGGTCAGAAATAATTAGTCAAGTATTTTTTTTTTTTGTCCAAGAGGTTAATATTTTCTATACATTTATTATATGTGATATCATACAGAGCAAAGTTTGATTAAGTTAGAGGATGTGCAGGGGCAGATTAGGGCATAAATTGCCACTGGCACAGTGATCCAATGAGCTGCACAAGGTGCCCATTAGGCACCCACTCCCCCCCCCCCCCCAAGGTTTTGGTGGTTATTATCAAGTGACTTTTGACATGACATTTAAGTAACTTCTATAAAATTCCTCAAATTACAGAAAGGACAAGCAGTTTGTTGACATGCATTTGGGGGAATTTTGACATTTAATGGATTAAATAGGAAGTAAACATTGGAAAAATGATCCTTTATATATAATTTGCAATGGTAGCTTCAGTGCTTTTTTGTTGGTAGGGAGCCGGATATATAGCTTTAAGTTTGAATGCCTGTTTTTGTAGATAGAAGTGTGAGGGAAGCCAATTGATTCATTTGAACACTAAAAAAAACTGGTTTCTTTTAGAGCTAATACACATATGTATATATAACTATTATTTGTGCATTTAGGGGTAACTAAAGTGGTCAGTAAGATTTACCAGAAAGGACTTTTCATAAGTATGTTTGAAATATAATTTGAATTCACCATGTGCAATAGACTGTCTGTGGTAATAAATGTTTGTTTTTTCTGGCCTAGTTTACATTATGTCAGAACTTTTGGAATCACTGTTCTGTAATAAAGCTATCTCGCTGCCAATTTCTATTAACCATTTGAGTATGCAGGTGAGGGGTGGGGTGGGAGGCAATTTTTTTTCATGTTTTACAGTCTGCTTTTCGTGTCGATACTGGTACTAGAAGATGCAATTTGATAGTTTTCGTCAAATCTGTGTGAAGTTGTAAGTATGTTTATTTGAGGGCTAAAAGTAATGATCCCTTTTGTTGGTAATGATCCCTTTTGTTGGCTGCCATGACTTTCATGGAAGATATTCTTATCATATATCATCAATTGTAGGTGCAGTGTGCTTGGTTACAGGACTTTGGGTGTGTGTGTGGTGGGGGGGGGGGGAGATGGGTGGTGTTCTTATCTCTTCCCTATCCCTTTGCCATGTGGTTGATAAACATGTTGAAGACAAGTTGGTTTCCAATGCCATTTTTGAAGGATGCATACCTTTATTTCAATTAATAGTCCTTCTAACCCACTACCCTTCAGATCCGCCCTACCCTGTACACCCCCACCCATCCACCCACCCCACCCTATCCCATCCAATTAGTCTCATACCATGATGTAAATGGAAATGAAATAGACAGGGTCTGTTTTAGGAGGGTAATTAATAGATATTGGTTTTACAAACGATACAGTTATCCATTTGTGCACGGTCTAAGAGTAAAGGGGGAAAGGGAAAGGCGCATACTGATAATTATGCATAGAAATCATGACTGAGAGGTATGACGTAATTGTAAATTAAAAATAACATACTTTCCTCATCCAACGAAATTCATGTTCTAGTGTTGTAACCTGACTAAGTTTTTATTCGGACCCTCTTTTGTATCATATCTCTGTATTTCGACATAAAGAGGAATAACTTGTAGTGAATAACTCAAGTGAATAGTTGGTTAACCTTTGTAAAGTATATAGTTAGAGTATAGTAATATCTTTCTAGAGTTGACGTGCATTTCTTTTGGAAATTATTCGCTTTTTTTGTTTACCTTGCTGCAAACCTCGGTTGAACCGTAAACTCACAAGAAGTCTAACATGTGCAGACATATGTGTGGGTGAAGGGGAGAGGGTAATCTATGCATATTGCTCAATATGTCCCCCTCCCCCACCTCCGTGTTAATGAGTTCTCTACTGCGACTTAGTTACCTAATATATAGCAATATTCTTCTTCATTTTTTTCCTTCTTTGTTTTCTTTTGTCAGTACTAATGTTATTTATGCTTTTATGATATATTACAGTTATAGTTATAAATTAAGTCGTTCCATTCTAGAACACTTAAAATTTCACTTCATTAAAAAAATGTCATTACATTACTCTTTTTTTTAACTAAAAGCATGACGTTATTTCTCCGAGCAACTGTTCACAGAAAAGCATGACGAATTAAGACGTTCATTTAATGATTGTATTATGCTCTTTGAAAAGGTTCCTTTTTAGTTTGTAAATTTCGGCCTCTATATGGAAGCTAATAGGTTACCTTATATATTCTCTGTTTACAATGTAAAAGCTAACACCGAAAATAAAACTGGTGGAGGACAAAATATCTCTCTTATAGGTTTCAGTTCTTTGGAATTTAAAATATGGAGACGAAATCCATTAGCTCAAAGAAAACTTGACAGGGCAAATAATCACCGTGTTCTTTGATACACTTTCTTTATAAGATAACACCAAAATGTGAGTAGCTTGTTGTTAAGTGCTCTTCACAGAGTAGATGTCAAAACACCTCTTTACGACTTAATAAAACTCTCGTAGAGCAGTCGAATTTTTGGTTTCGATGATAATCGTAACCTATGCATTCATGATGGCGTGTATGTATGTACGGGTGTGTATGTCTGAATGTAATACAAACATGTGTGTGTGTGTGAGTGTGTTTGTGACGCCCAGCTTGTAAACACGATATCTCAAGAAGGGAAGGTCAGACCAATTTAATGTGTAGAAGTACCAAATTGAGTACAAGAAGCCTATTGTTTTTGGTGGAGGTCAAAGGTCATTTGGGGTCACCAGGGGTCAAATTGTGAAAACCTTGGAAACACAATATCTCAAGAAGTGAAGGTCAGACCAACTTCATAGTTAGTTTGTAGAAGTACCACATTAAGTACAAGAAGCCTATTGTTTTTGGTGCAGGTCATTTGGGGTAACCAGGGGTCAAATTGTGAAAACTTTGTAAACACGATATCTCAAGAAGGGAAGGTTGGACCAACTTCTTACTTAGTGTGTAGAAGAACCACATTGAGTACAAAGGTCTATTGTTTTTGGTTTGAGGTCATTTGGGGTTACAAGGGGTCAAATTGTGAAAACCTCGTAAACCCGATATCTCAATACTTAAAGCTTGTGCCGACCTTTTATTAAGTGTGTAGAAGTACCACATTGAGTTAAAGCAGCCTATTGTTTTTGGTGGAGGTCAAAGGTCATTTTGGGGTCATCAGAGGTCAAATCATGAAACCCTTGTTAACATGTACACCCTCACTATACATTACGTCAGATTCATGAAGAAAACTGCTGATGTTACATCATCGAAACCACAATGCATTTTTGCATTCTGGTTAAAGTAATACATCCCGGATTAATGAAATCTAAAAAATATTGTTGTTCTTTTGTTTTCTCTTCATTCATTTACTCTGAAATATCTTATATAGACACAAGAATCACATTTAATCATATTTAACATTAACACATTTTAACACACACGGTATACACGAATGGACCAAAAAGAGAAATTCAAACAAGAAGGGGAAAAAATATGATATTATTGAAAATAAATATATTTGAACAAATACAGTAATCTCATCCCAAACGTGTTTGTCAATTGTGGCTCCACTATAGCTTTATACGACAAAGATCACAGTTAGGCTAATTATGTATGCTTTCTGTAGAAACTTTTTGGCCACAATATTTTCCTTACATGTAATTATTATTATTAAATTACATTTATTTAGAAATATTCTAAAAGTATTCTCTAAGTGCTTTGCTGATGAAAGAAACTTCATAATGAAATGTAAGTATGATCAACCCCCCCCCCCCACCCCCTCCCCTTAAGGCAAAACAAAACTGAAAGCTGTTGACATCGTGTCGATAATATGCTTTCCTTGACGTGAAATGTTTTCAGTTCAAATGATAGATAGCGTGGGAAACTCGATTTATGTTAAGTTGTCCGACATAAATCACTACTTTTTATAGGGAAAACGAAATTAATGTGAATTGTATCTCCTTACAGGGACGCCGTTAATAGGCGTGGAGAAAAGGTGAAAAATCCTTGAAATCGTGCACTTTTTAGGTGATTTTTCATGGTCCTGGAATGATAGAAAGACAATTGCAATATTGTTTATATCTGTTGTTTTAATTACCGCGTTGGTGTTTTTTTGTTTTTTTGTTTGTTTTTTGTTTTTTTTTCGTTGGAGATCAGTATATGCCAAATCTTAAATATTTGGCATGCAAAGGAAATTTGTTTAAAATGGCCACGTAACTCAGGACGAACAAGGAATTCAAGGATCAAGATCGGCAAGTTAGTTAAGTTTAGTTTAGTAGAAAAAAAAAGGATCAGGAGGGACACTTAAGTCCCCATCAAGGACCCCATAGGAGAGGGGAAAAAACTGAAGACACAAACACTCAGACCCGATTACAATGCTTAAAATGCTTATCCAAAGCATTCTTAAACCCATTGACACTACTTGCAAGTACAACTTTTCTCAGGCAAACCGTTCTACTCATTCACAACCCTATTAGAAAAAAAGTTATGCCGAATATTAATCCTACTTTGTGACTTTTGGAGTTTAAGACAATGACCTCTGGTACAACCACTTTTGGCAAACATGAAAAATTCGGTAAAGGATAAATTGTCAAAACCATACACAATCTTGACACCCTGAATCAAGTCCCCACGTAACCTCCTAAGCTCCAGTGATGTGGTGAGATTCAACAGTTGTAACCGCCTATAGAATTGGCGGTTACAACTTATTATAGAAGTTATAGAATTGCTTTGTATTTTCTCTGAAACTGAAATACACCACTGTAATTTTTCATCTTTCCCCAAAAAGGGGGAGGGGCACTAACTTAAGGCAATTTCCCATAACATTGAAAGGCCACCGAGACAGTTTTCGAGAAAAGTGAGAGAAAGCAGATACGGAATATTCGGTTAGACCGTTGCTTTTTCTCTCGGCTGCTTACTGTATAGTCGTTCTGGCATAAATATTGCTGGGGGTTTGGGCATTGTTTGAAAAATGATTTAGTTTGATATTGATGTTAACGATCGAGATATATATGAGTGTACCAGCGGCAACTTGACGAAAGGGGTATGGGCCATTTGTATATGGGCTGTACTGCAGGTGGGAGGGTAACCAACTGCAATTTTGAGCTGCAGTTAAGTCTAGCCCTGCTCGGTGGTTATATA
>KN882379.1:170989-184058 GCA_000934455.1 Apostichopus parvimensis
TACATACCGTTCGTACTTAACCAACAATATACATACAACAGAAGCTCTCGTCATTTAAGTTGAATTAGGACTGATTCATAAAATTAACCAGACTGATTTATTGATTTGATCGATCACACAGTTTGTCATCCGTTACTATTTACATTTACCGATGCAATTTATAAATAATATACAAATCTCTCACCACTAAGCCCTGATTTAACGGAAACTCGAATATGTTTACGGCACAGTGGCTTCTTCGCGAGTTCATGTGATGGCTTCTTCGCGAGTTCCTGCTTGCAGGAGGATCTAAAATACTTACATACATACAGTGCTCTCGGTTTCAATACACTGTTGGTGCTTTTATCTTGTTTGTGTTATATTTATACAACACGGAATTTTCCAATTGTTCCACGTGGTTTTAAGGTGAGAGGGAGAGCAGCCGTAAGGCAATTTGTTACACTAACAAAAAAGACTCATTACCTTCCCCCTCCCACCCCCCCCCCCTTCCGTCACGAAAAGAAGCCGAAGGAAAGGAAAGTGAGCAAAAGAGATGGGTGATTATTAAAATCCATAAAAAAAATCATATTCGTTCAAAACAGTCAATGATTCATCTTATCGTCTATGAACTTCATGAATTCAGGAAACTTTTGTAAAAGATTTGCTTACCTATGGTTGTAATCGTTGTCATACAGAATAACATGGAGCTGGCGAAGGTAAAAGTTCGGTTCGCCATATGTGTTTGCATTCGACCTGCTTTCCACTCTGGCATCAGTAAAGTCTTCTCAAAGTTGTCGAGTTCTTCTGACATCAATTGCTCCATAACTTCATCTGTTATGACAATAAAGGAAGAATTGTTAAAGGTAATCCGTGTTATTCCCACAAAAAAAAGTTTGCTGGTTAGTATTCATGTCTTCACGTGCAGTGGTTTGCAGAAAAATGCAAGAGCACTTTTGTGGAAGTTCTGACTTTCATATTGATCCAATATTGAGGAATGTTAAAGTATAGTATTAGATGATTTAATTTCATAGTGAGGCAAATTGTGTGAGGAGGAGAGGGATGGGGGGGGGGGTGAAAGGGATGGATTAGGATGGGAAGGGAGAGGAGGGGAGAAGGGGGGTCGATTAAGTGAGGGGACTCTAACAGGTGATATGAAGTTTAGGCCATGATTGGTTATTATTTGATATTCTAACATAATCCTATTTGGGGCAGTAGTGATTATTCTTGGGAAACTATAGTATAACTCCAACGTATTGATAGTTTCGTACACTGCAGTATAATGGCTGCTGAGAGGAGAGTGGTTGGTACGTACGAACTCCCCTCCTCATACTCAAAATAACACATTTTTGGGGGCAGGAAAACGGCCCTTCCGTGCCGAATATAAATTTGTATAAATTTTTCAAAATGTTGTGAGTTTGGGTTTACACATGATAATAAAACTACTTCGCATGCAACAGTTTATACAACTAAATATATGATTTAAATATACCATTAACACTTGGGGGATCAGTTTTTGGGAGTTCTTTATCATATATTTTTTTGATGATTATCATCACAACCAACGATTAAGTTCATTGCTCTCAATGGAACATGAAACAATAGAATTTGTCAAGGGAAATATATACAGAATCTATAAACATATATCTACGGTTGAAATTTCTTTTAGTATATATAGATATCTTTAAACGAACCTAAAACCGAGTGAACGGCTGATCTCCAGTATTTACTTTATATATAACAAAGAACATGGCAATGTAAACATCAGTCTGGGAATACCATGTTTGATCTGCGTACGAACGAGACAATTGGAAATCATAAAGCAAAACCCTCCTTTCAAACATGCACGGGCTTCATTACTACATACTTCATACTATAGAGAGCTGCGATAAATTATTCAGTAAACCCGTGTATATACTATGTTTAATTTCTTACATTTAACAGACGAAAGATTAAAAGACAGAACGATATGATATAGATAGTTGAACGGTCGTTTCTCACACATGAGTCATATATTTCTTTATGTTTGTGCGTGTGTGTGTGTGTGCGTGTATATGTGTACGTGTGATTTCCATATGACTCCGCAGTCTCCACGTGATAGAAGCCAGACAGTTCCTGCATACCAATTAAATTAACCTATTCAATGGATCAGATTTTGATGGAAACGTTGTAAAGAGTACCCTCAATAGTTAGCTGAAAGTGCAATTATTTCACCAAGAGGCTCTGTAATTATCTCATTTTATAGCTGTCGGAGTTCTATTTCCCGTATAATATACGGGTGTCTGCTGTCACAAAGAAGACAAAACGTGAGGGAAAATATCACTCACTTCAGAAAGACGATAATGTATATCGTTATATATATATATATATATGTATATATATATATATTTATATGTCTATCTATCTATCTGGCTGTCTGTCTTTCTATCTGTCTATCTATCTATCTATCTATCTATCTATCTATCTATCTATCTATCTATCTGTCTATCTATCTCTATCTATCTGTCTACGCCACCCCATACTTTCTCTCTGAGTCTCTATCTCTCTGTTTATATAATCTGCTAAGTGCTTAGCTTTCTTTTCAATCATTACTTCCGTTCTAGTTTATAATCGAAATTTGAGAAGTACATAATTACGGTGTCTGCCAAGAAAAGTAGAGCAATATATACAAGGTAGGTCACAACATTAGAAAGATTTAAGATGCTCAGAGTTATTAATATCAAAATAAAACACACTATTGTTTGAATACTCAAAAGCCTAGCGATATTTATACAAAATTGATGCTGTTCTCAAAGTTAATTGAATCGGATTTGTTGGAAAATGTAATACTGGCTATGGCTAAGATAAGAAAACATAAGATAAAATGAATACGATTAGATGGATGGATAAAGGCTACATAATAAACTATTCAAGAAAGGGAGTAGTTCTAAGAATAGCAAACTTGTAACTGAATTATTCTGAACTAATTAACTAAACTACTTTCAGCTTCTTTGAAAAGTCGAAGTCCATTTTGAACTAAAGATAAAAAAATAACCCATGCATACCGTGAAATAATCAATTTATTTATATTAAAGAAAACTAAAAGAAAAAATCTAGGCCATATAAAAGTCAACGAAATGGTAAGGATGATAAAAATATTGCCGTTTTACAAAAACTATTGGTTATCATTATCGATTCAATGGAGATTCTTAATTTGAAATATATTTTTATATCAATTTCAATATTCAAGCACAGAAAAGAAATTTTAGCACAGGCCTTGAAATCCCTTCATCATTGTTTCGAATAGTACAATAATTTTCTTCGCTAGTTTCAAAAATTCATTTCATAAATTTCCAATCAAATGTTCAAGGAATTTATTTATCTTCAGAGGAGTGATGTTAGTATTCTCCTTAGCAGAGTGAATTTTATCAAATTTAGCTTTGATAGTATGGATATATGCACACAAGATTTAAAGCTATAAAAGTGAAAAGATGTCACTCTTAGATGAGAGTGACTTTAACTACTCTAACGAATGATCATCTTGGAGACTCTCAAAGAGGGATGAAATTCTCATTCTTTGGAATTTGGATTGTGTATTAATTTCAATTTTCATATTTTTTTTTTATTATACTTTTTTTCATTTCCGCATTAGAAATAAAGTGGAAAAGGGTTGCAATGGGATCCGAGTGAAGAACGATGATACTTCAATAAAAAAATTATCAAAGAAGAAAAGCAAAAAGCTGATTCTACATGAAGTTGTATCATCTTTCCTAAATAAAAGGAATATAGAGAATAGAATAATGAAGACCTAATCGAACATAAAATTGTTAAGGGTACCTCCAACTCTGTATCCTCTGGTCCGGTCATCTTTCAATAGAAATAAAAAATAAAATAAAATGAAATCATAACCACAAAGCTCGAAGGCTTTGTGCTTCCTTGCCATAATATTTTCACTCATCTACCTGATGATACAGGGCACGTTAAGTTAAATTTGTCCAAGAATGAAATGAGAACCATTTAGATCAGAGATTACCAAATCCCTAAACCATTACATATCCAATACTCACATGTGGGCATTGGTTTAGTCACTGATAAGGATTTTACGTTACGAATTTAATGCTAAAATTGTTAAATATCCAGAGATAACAGTCTTCCTACTGTTTACTGCATGCAGTCACATAGATACTGTACGAAACATGTACATGTTCTTTACCTACTTAAGCTAACACATCAGCTTTGCCACCAACCCCTTTAGAAATTGTTATTAATGAATGAAAGCTACGGCATTGTTTTTTGTTTTATTTTCCTTCTCATTATGACAAAATATTTGGACAAGTTATGGCAAAACCAGTCATTATGTATATGTGAGTGACATTGAGAAGGCCAATGTTGAGAACATTTGATAAAGCAAGTTAACTCATTGATACTCAGAGTTTGACAACTGGAAAAGATCAAGTGTGTTTGCTGTAAAGTCAGACAACTCCAGAATCTTCTGACCGATTCAGTGCACTTTTTTTTCAGATTATTTCCAACCTAGACTGTATTGAACATACACAAACCTAACTTAACAGAAAGTTGACCCGACTATTTGCGCCAAGAGATAATTACAACAACAAAGTCACAGTTGGACACCATCATACCAAATATGAGGTTCATCCAGGCCTTACATTTGGAGTTACCAAGTTTACAATGTTTTCAAACATTTGACCTTTATTTACCTTTGACCTCTTCCTAAAACATTACAGGTTTTGTAAGGTGGATGTACAATCGGAGTATGAGGTTTATTGCAGTCTCACGTATTGGAGTTATCATGTTTACAAGGATTTCAGACTTTGACATATATTTATCTTAAATGGCCTTTGACTTTCCCCAAAAACGAAAGCAGCCGAGAACTTACTGAGGGGCACATACATACCATTGAAACTAAGATTCATCAAAACCAGAACTGTTGAGTATAAGCTTGTTTACAAGGTTTCAGAACAGTCACACGAAGGACAAGTCTGGCAATATTAAGGACAGACTGCACGTTAACTGATGCTCATACTAGAATTTCCTATATACTTTTGGCGGGTTAAATGCAACATGCCGTCTGCCGGGTATAGTCCCCTTTGGAAGCTACTATATGAGCAGCGTTACGATTTGTTATTTTCGAACAAATTCCTCCATAAAATGTGTAGATGCCCTGTGATTTAGCAAGAATTTGTTTAGGAGGAGTCATCAGAATATAAAACAAAGACTTAACAGCAACAACAAGGGCCGGATTGACATTTTTAATTTGAACTATATTTACCTACTGCATATTTTAAAACGTAACTTGAGACCAATTAAAGATTCTGTTTTCCTATTCAATTTTGTATCGTCCATACGAAGCTGGATTATTGATCTGTGCAGCGTGCTAAACTAGTTGGTACAGCCGCTTTTATTGATGAAAATCCAATGTTGGGAAGGAAATGTTTCTCATAGAGGTGATACTGAATTGCAACATATATTGTCAGCAGCTAATATAAATGACCCTACTCAGTTTTACAACATCAGAATTAACCCGTTTGCCCGAATTAAATGCTTCCCGATAAAACTTCTCTGAAAATGTCTTTCTCCTGCTATCATAGAAATTTTCCTCAATATCTAATGACAGCAAAGAACGTGAACCATCTCATCCAGGCGTTGCTAAGGCATCTATAGAAAGATAAATGGAGCAACTTGCCACCACTGTCGGTGGTATTCAGTCATACTTCTGGTTTTGAAGATTTACTCAATTTAAAATTTGTTTCTTTTCCCCGTTAACCAAAAGCTCTTTTTTTGGGAAATAAGGAAATTAAAAAGGACACAGAACTCCAAAGTCGACTAGCTTCATTGATTGCTGTGGTGATGTACATCAGAAATTAATAAAGTAAACAATTAAACCGACACGTCAAGGAAAAACGAGAAATTAGTCGGAAATTGGCTGCATCTAAAGTGCTCTTCGGATTCTAAAGTAACGAGGATATTTTAGAGGTATATCAACATTTGACTTGCACCATTAATAAAGACTTATATCTTTCCGAATATAAAACTTATTGCTGACACGTCTCTAGTTCGGTCACGTATGTGTTTAACAGCCGGGGACGGGGTGGGGGGGGGGGGCAGCAACACTGGCGGATGTATTGTTGTCATCATGTTGACAATTTGTAAAGTGTTAACATGCTGACAACGGATTCGCAATTAAACGGCAAGTCTGATAACCTAATCATTTTTAATTGATGCAGTCATGTTGATAAATTGCCTAATTGGTAAGGTCGCATCACATAACAAAATTTTTCTTCAGTATGTTGACAACATTTTTCATTCATTTCTGACCTTGTTCGGCAAGTTGACATACTCCTTATTTTGTAGGAGGTTCCTATCAAAGCTATGACCTTGTTTACCACAGGGTATGGACATGTATCGTGGCAGGCACAATGTAGGTAAGGAACATCCAATTAGGAGGGGAGGGGAGGTGGGGGCGGCGTTGATGATGGTATACCTTTATCAAGCTACGTTGTTAATTTTTGGACTATTTCTATGATAAAACTATAGTGTGGGATGGAAAAACTTCACCGAATGATAAAAAAGGGAAGCTTCTTCTTTCATATGTTAAATTGGTATTTGAAGTCTGATGATGACGATGAGGGACAATGATGAAGACATTGGTGATGCTGCAATTGTGACGAGATAGTGAATACAGTGATGACGGCGACGACAAATTGCTGCCGACGGGTTTGGATGTTGACGATGCAGTTAAGACGATGATGATGGACGATGACAACGAAAATGATGGTGTCAATGATGATACAGTAAGACGTCGATGACGATGACGACAATGGTAGATGACGACGATTACGATGACGATGATAGTGACAGTGACGACGCACTGAGGACGATGACCGTGCTTGAGGAAGATAATATCAGAGAGTGATAGGTGGAGGGAGATAGACAGAGATAAAGAGAGAGAGAAATAATCACTTACCAGTCTTGTTGCCGTGCGTCATATTTATCATTTTGTCAAGAATGGCCAATTTACAGTCATTCCTGGCTTTCACGAACTCTTTCGCCTGAATTTGATGCTCCAGATAGCAAAATACAAAGGCTCCTAGCACTAGGTAGCCCAGGTACACAGTAATCAGAACTATGTGCGGGAATGCTCGTCTTACTACGCGGGAAATAGACTGTAGTCTGCTCGGTTTCGTCGTCGCCATTCTTTCTACAAGAACGAAAAAAAAAACAAAGGAAAAAAAAAAAACAACCAAACGGCTAAGGCCTGGAAAAAAAATAAGAAACCCCACCGCCCCCCCCCCCCCCCCAAAGAAGCCGAAGTGTTCCGGTAATAAAATAAAAAGTTGCAAAAAAGTCAATTCCCGAACAACCCTAACCCCCGAAAAGGAAATGAAAAAAAAGAAAAATAAAATGAAAAAAAAAAAAAAAAAATAAAAAGAAGAAAGGAAAAAAATGGTAACAAAACCAAGAACCCCCTGCCTGAAAAAAAGGTGGCAAGGGAAACAAGGTGGGGGAACAAAAAAAAGCGATGTGTCTTATCATACTAGTTATATTTGTCTCGATTCCCACTGAAAGAAAATAATATCGATAAATCAATATTCAGCTTTATAAATGAGAAGCTAGAACGGAATATGAAAGTTATTCATTCAATACTAATTTCTTGTATGTTTTATTTTTTTCTTTATATTTCAATAGATTAACACTTTTATTGGCAGTATAGCAACAGAAACTGTGAAAACATTCAACTGCCAACAGCGTTGTTGAAAGCATGGAGGTAAAACAGTTTTACCTCCATGTTGAAAGTAACTCGTGAGGGAAACGAAAGTTGGTGCCGACCGAACTTGTAGTGAAACATAAATAAATGTCGTTCTAGCTGTTTGAATTGTTTTGACAGAATCACTTTTGAATAGAACAAACAAACTGAGATATCGAAAGAAACAATACGAGCCGGGGAAGTCGAGAAATAAAAACAAAACGATGTTTTATATTTGGTGAATCATCCTCTGCTGTCTCAATGCAAAGGGGGAAATATGCATATAATTTTATGCTTTAAGAAAATATTGAAACCCAATATCATATTTGGTATGTAGTTGTGAAACGTTAAGTACTTGCTTGCAAGTGAAGTTTTTTTTCGTGTCGCTACAAAATGTAGACAGTAATGAAACGTGATACATTGTTATCTTTAGCTGGACCTAAGATGTCCATCGCTACTATGTAAACTGTGTTGTGGGAATTGACCGTAGCTGCATGTATTGACTGTGCACTAGTGTCTAATTACCGACGGTAGCAAGCCGTGTGTGTATTTTCTAGGATCGATGGTGGTACTAACACTTCTGTTACACCTCATCCAAAACTAGATCAGATTACCGGCATAAAACGTTTCTTTGTGCGCGAGTCGTCACTCCCTTTAAATAGTAATCTTACATGGAAATTGTTTCCGTGTCATTGCGACAGTGGCATGCCAGTGATTTGGCGAGGTATAATTTCGTGAAACACCACCACACAGTGAAGAGGGATAGCATGGAAGTAATCACTATCATGCTAAGCCGGCCGGTCCCATCCTCAGTACAGCGTCGATTTTAAGAACAATCGAGTTCACGTGATAGTAACGATGTTATATCTGGTGCAGCTGATATTATTCCCAGCCCCATTTATCTTACGCCAGGACCGAGATCACGTGAAAGTAACGATATTATATCTGGTGCAGCTGAGTTTATTCCCAGCCCCATTTGTCTTACGCCAGGACCGTTGGTCATGTGATCAAAATAATGTTTTGCGTTTTGTCTGGTGCAGCTGATTTTATTTCCCGGCCCCATTTCTCTTACGCCAGGACCGTTGGTCATGTGATCAAAATAATGTTATGCGTTATGTCTGGTGCATCTGATATCATTCTTAGCCCCAATCCTCTTACTCCAGGTCCGTGACCATGTCATTATAACGATGTTATGTCTGGTGCATCTGATTTCAATCTTAGCCCCAATCCTCTTACTCCAGGTCCGTGACCATGTCATTATAACGATGTTATGTCTGGTGTAGCTGATTTCATTCTTAGCCCCAATTCTCCAACGACAGGACCGTGATCATGATCATGTGATCATGGATAAGACGCAAGAGAATACAGAGTCACGGTCTGGGCAAAACAAATTAATTAATTTAATTATACTTCAGCGAGAAATATAACACTTGACTGCAGCACATAAACTGATCAGAAGACATCATGCATTAACTGTTAATAACGTCAACCACCAATTCAGAAGGTTATGCATGATTTGTAAATATTTTCATACACAATAAGTGAGGCTAATTAAATTTTGTGAAGCACGTTACTATGGAAACGTATATCAATGCCGCATATAATGATATATTGTATATAAATCTACAAATTCCATTAAGAAATCGTCAATAGTTTGATGATTTATAAGTATTTACAATGTGCAGAAAATTTGTAACGGCTAAATTTTCAGGTTAATAAAAGAGAAACAAAACAAATATTGTCATTGGAAAATTGACTTTGAGATACTCATTTCCCCGCCAAAAAATGTAAATAATTAAAAAAATAAGAGAAAATTAAAAAATAACGGGGAAGAAAAGAAAAAAAGATTGCTTATTTGGCAGCAAAATGACTCAGCAGCAAGTCACAGGAAAGGATCCAGAATTTTACAATGGAGGCGTGTGGCCACGGCCTCGTTGAAGCCGACTCCCGTGTAGGGCTGTTGTGGTGGTGGCCAGAAGTAATATAAACTTCTAGACGTCCGCTGGTGTCATACTTAGGCGTATTTAGACAAGAAAATCACAGGACTATAATTAGGTCTGAGTGCAAGGTTGTGCTAACATCTACTTTTGAATTGTTGTGTGAGATTGAAACGGGGAGAGGGTGCCCCCCCCCCCACCCCACGCTGGATCAGCGCCTCTCTCGATAATAAATTCGAACAATATAGGGCATATGTTCATTTAAACAATTTGCAAAGAAAATCGTCAGTGTCGACCTGCAATTTTTCATCAATTCCATACCAACAAAAAAGGGATCCTCTTTTGATAAATACCAGACCTCATATTTTAACTATTATTGGCCCGTCGATTAATGAAATATGGACAAATAAAGAATGCCACTTGTAGTGTTAACAATTCGGATAAAATCCCATCCCAGGGAATCCAATTGTGAAGACATTAACTCAACAATGACTCTTCTTAAATGTTATTAACGTATTGATGACAGAAGTGTTATATTTCTGATGGCACTTAAACATTTCCGTATACTTTGCCGCAGCCCTACTTGTAAAGATCAATAATGTCGTTAGCACCGTGTGAAGATGGAATGAATGAACGTTCATCAGGAAGCATTATCAGAGGTGCGATATGTTATTAAGCGTGCCGGACGGAAATTAACAGAAATATAAACAAAACAGTCGCAGTAGAGGTTAACTGTGAATATCCCTCATTCACACACACACACACATTCTTACAAATACAAATACACATACATCCAAGGAAGTTTTGTTCTTAAATGGTAATTGTAGTTTATAAGTTCGAGTCACTCCAAGATTAATGTATGTCGTCCAGTTACAGAGTTGTTGACAATTGACAATTCATAATCATGGAATGCAAGAGACTGACTTCGGTCAGCTTGCGGCTTTGATAAACCAATAATGGCTTCTTTGCGAATTCCTGCTTGCAGGAGGATCTAAAATACATACATACATGATAACATAGCAACTTCCGCCCAAAACGTTGTATGCAAATAAGCCTAAGGCCTATAACCTTCATTTGTCAATTCTGGACGTTTGCTTTAAAAGAATAAGACTTTCCGAAGGTATTATTATTGATGTTCTGTATAACGTTGTTATAAACTAACGCATTAAATAAGTTTCGTGCTATAATGTGTGAGTGTTTCGTACAAATAAAGGAGAGGGGCGACGCTGCAGTGTAAACACAAATCAGTCAAAAATCGTAACCACGAATGTTCCATAGTTATTCTCGTTAGAGACGTGTCACATGATCTATAGAATGGAAATGAAATGTATAGAGAACTAACGTCACATCTTTACAACATTCCAAATATTCCTTGTTCATTAATTACAAAAACGAACGAAAAGAGGCAAAGTAAAATCCAAAAATAGACAGATACCAGTATGTCTTACACGCTCATAATACAGCTGCAACCTACAGCCGCAATTTCGCAATATCTTTTAAATAAACATTCGAGGCCTCGACTGCACTTCAATAAAAGATAAATAATAAATATAATAAAATAAATAAATAAACAAGACTAGAAAATCGCGAAATATATCCTACTGATCATCATCATCATCATCATCATCATCATCATCATCATCATCATCATCATCATCATCATCATCATCATCATCATCATCATCATCATCATTAGAAGTATAGTAGTAGTAGTAGAAGTATTCTTATTATTAGTAACAGTATTATTATTATTATTATTATTATTATTACTAATACTAATACTACTACTACTAATACTACTACTACTACTACTACTAATACTACTACTACTACTATTATTATTATCATATACTATCCACACAAAGTCAACAAGTAACACTTACCAGGTTGTTCTTCTATCGAGTTTTGATTCCGTAGTTCTTCAAATCCCATCGAAAGTTTATTTTTTAATTTTTTAACAAGACAGCATTACTATAGCCATTCAGTTTTACATGTCAATCCAGTGGTGTCTATAACTCTTGTATGGTACGAATATATCAACTTCGTAGGCAATAAACGTGTCGTAGGCCCCAATCAATCTGTTTAAAATATATTACCATCATCAAGGATGCGAATCTTACTCTTTTGTTTAGCACCGAAGTTGATAAGATCTTTGTTTTTCTGTTTTTGTCCTCGCTAATATTACCTGCTTCTTAAGCGAAAACCTTTCGTGATGTAATTTCTTCCTGGTGTTGTGACCTAAATATATATCTGGTTGTGTAGTAGCTGTGTGATTAATGGTGGCGCACTGTATAAATGGAAAGCTAACTTTCGGCACCAATAGCCAACTAGAGTAGAGCGTGTTGGTAATATATTTCCGCCTGAAACCATTGTCAAAAGTCCCGAATAAATGGTTCCACTGTAGTTATTTTGGATACTTGGATGTTCAAAAGGATGATATAGATTACTGACGATGTGAAATTCAGTGAAAGTGTCAAGAAGTAACAACATTGCAATGGTACTTATTACATTGCAATGGTACTTATTACACGGCGGAGTGTATAGCCTAGTGGTTAACGCCGGCGTCTCCCAGTCATGAGATCCCCGGTTCGATTCCCGCCGACAGCAATGTGTGTCGTCTGGCAAGGGTGTTGTTCAATAACAACTTCCCGACATGGATGTGTGCCGAGAGATTGGCTTCGGTCAGCTTGCGAGTCTATAAGCCTCCATGGCTTCTTTCGCGAGTTCCTGCTTGCGGGAAGATCACATATACATACATACATACACACATACATACATACATACATACATAGATATATTATACAGGGCAAAATATGGAATAGGCCCGCGGTGTGTTAAATTTAAGGAATTGATTTATTAACCTTCTATTAAATTAGCTAATGATGGTATGTGACATAATAACTTCATAACAGAGGCGTAGAAATAGACGGTTTATGCGATTCATTGTACCAGGGCCCACAATATCCGGTGCCTTCACTAGATGGTAAGCCAATAGATCACAACTGCGAGTCAAGTAAGACAGCCATACACAATACAGGTTAGATGAAGTGAGGGAGAAGGGTTCCAGCTCTCACTCTTTCAATCGTGCCGCCGCCCCCCCCCCCCCCACCCACTCCGCCACCTGAAACCCTAGCTACTTCACTGCTTAATTACAAGAAACACAAATCTATTCCAAGTCGCGAATATTTTGATTGGATTCATGTAACAATATTCTTCAACATTATACAAAACTTTTGAGTTAATATTTTAATCATAGACCATGGTAAGTTCAGCTTTAAATTACAGTTTTTGTGGTACAGGAATATCAACGAGTTACAATATGGCCCCCACTCGTAAAGAACAAGCAATTTGGTAAGTGAAAGATGGTTCTAGAATTCGAATGAAGTTTAGTCCAACCGTGATTTTTGCTCTG